>VYZW01033035.1:0-76036 GCA_013401315.1 Balaeniceps rex | reverse complement strand
GCTGGAGCGTGTCCAGAGAAGGGCAACGAAGTTGGTGAAGGGTCTGGAGCACAAGTGCTATGAGCAATGGCTGAGGAAACTGGGGCTGTTTAGCCTGGAGAAAAGGAGGCTGAGGGGAGACCTTACCGCTCTCTACAACTACCTGAAAGGAGGTTGTAGCGAGGTGGGTGTTGGTCTCTTCTCCCAAGTAACGAGTGATAGGATGAGAGGCAATGGCCTCAAGTTGCACCAGGGAGGTTTAGATTGGATATTAGGAAAAACTTCTTCATGGAAAGGGTTGTCAAATATTGGAACAGGCTGCCCAGGGAAGTGGTTGAGTCCCCATCCCTGGAGGTATTTAAAAGACGGGTAGACGAGGTGCTTAGGGACATGGTTTAGTAGTGGACAGGTACGGTTGGACTCGATGATCTTAAAGGTCTTTTCCAACCAAATGATTCTGTGATTCTGTGAAATCAAACCACATGGCAATACCCAGCATTTTCTCTTAACACTGTTAATTAAGAAACTGTTTTGACCATTCACTGGGTACCACTTCAAAAAAATAATCCTCATGTGTTATAAATGCCAAGCTGAGGACTATTAATATCTTCAGTTTACTGTTGCTACCTAACTCAATTTCATCCTATCATTTGCTTTTGGGGATTTGCTTAAAAAAAAACAGGAAAAGAACAAAATACATGGTTGGGAATAAGGCTAAGAAAACATAATAAAAAATATTGATGAGAAATGTAGACCACACATGCGCCTGCAGTCAAATGCCTAGCAGTGTATAACTGAATGGTGGTCCTGGTTTCTTTGATACTGCATTTACAGCAGCCATTACAGAAAAGCAAACACACGCACACATGCACAAACATATACAACACACACATGCACTACAAAATCACCCTCTGAAAACCAGGCCAGTCTGAAGGAACTGGAGCTAAAGGGAGGGAGGAGTCCAACAGAAGAGAAATTGTAGGAACTGACTGAACTTGCCAAATCTTGATGGTGTTTTTCTGGCCATAAGTCTCTGGTTTCTGTCTGACTATGACAACACTTTTTCAACAGTGTTTCCAATTTCTTCCACAACTTCAAAGACGATGTTCTGGGCAAAACTGGACATAACTCTACCTTGTTTTCTGTGAAATCTGGAAGAGGAAAGTATTTTTGGGCATCTTCCAGGAGACAGACATGCTTAGCTCAGCCCTGCCCAAGAGACCTTTATATGCTTATGACTGAATCCTTCCCCAAAGAAGAAGAGAAGAAGGAGGACCAGGGTCTAAAGACCCAGAAAGGATAGCACATGCAGCCATGGGCAAGGAAGGGATGATGGGTAGTTCAGGTCTGGGGAGGAGGAAGAGGGAGAGATGTTAGGTCTTCATGCCAGGGAAAAGAGATGGAGGAAGGGGAGGAGACAGAGATGTCAGGTGGGGCCCCAGGAGGTCACACAGCCCCTTTTGCACAGCAAAGAAGAGAGCAGAGGTCAGCAGTCAGTGAACAGGGAAAACACACAGTTTTGTGGCACAGGGAGTAGTGGCCCAATGGACAGGGTAGGACAGGCTGCAGGGTTTCACTGCAATGGGTGGTGTGGGCAAACCCACATGGTTCCCCCCTTGGCAAAATTGTGGGGGTGCTCACAAAGCCCAGTCTTGGCAGAATGGCCTGGTTAAGACAGCTGCTAAGACAGAAAAGTGGGTGCATACAGCGTGTGGGAGCAGAATATCTAAAACTGCCTTCATTTGCCCAAAATTGAGCATGTTAAAGAAGACAGCAGCAATTAGCTGGATTGAACAGTGACTAGGGAACTACAGAGACACTTCTAAACAAAGGAGTCAGCTTAAGAAGGCTTATGAGTGAAGCATAAAAATTTGTAGCAGCAAGGAGAGACCTTGGGGTGGGAACAGCAGCAGTCAAAAGTTGGTGTGACACTGCCAGAAGTACCACCAGCATCCCAGCCTCTGCTAAGGCTGGGCAGAGCAGCCGCCCCATTGGACACCACGATGAGACCACATGCAGCTGGTGGGGTGACAGCTTGGGGTGCTGCAGTGGAGACACACACCTGGGGTGCCTGTGTGTGACCCTGGGGGGCCTTTGTCACTGGTGTGTGTGTGGGGAGCACCCACATCTCACAGGGGGTGTGTGAGAGTAGGGGAGCCCCCATTGCCAGGAGAGGGGTCAGTGCTGGTGGCCCACGTGGCCTCTGAGGAGCAACTGTGCACACTGTAGGATTAGAGCTTTGGAGGATTAGTTATGAAGGCTATTTTGAAATCTGTAGGTGTTTATTAACATTTCATAGGCATCTAGTGCTGTGGTTTGTCTGTCTCATTACTGATATTGATCCTGCATGTACAGTTCACTGATTGCCAGTTAATTATATGTTATTAAAAAAATCTAAAAATTGCTTTGATCCTGATTTGATTTAAACCACATGAGCTGAAGAGTTTTTCCCTGTGACAGGGGATAGAGTAACTCTTAGAGAAAACAGAAAGGGTTCAAGCTGCCCCAGTGCTGCCCCAGCTCTCATGCAGGACTCGGCAGGGGCAGCAACGCTGAGCTCCTTGAGCCACAGACAATCCACGAGCAGCACGAGGGCAGATCCCAGGCTGGGGGGATGTTACACAAGCTGGGGTGAGGCTGCGAGAGGGAGAGCCACCATGGCTCACTGGGGCTGGCTGGGACCAGCCACACACCCGCAGCTCCCTCCCAGGAACCACTCTGGGAGTCCCCTTGGTGGCACGTGGTGTGGACCTCCCAGCTCTTGCATGCATGCAGAAACTTGTGTCTCAGACCCGCAGCTTGTAACATGCTTTCGATCTGCACTGGGGCAAGGACAGACAGCCATGCCGGCGGAAACATTTCTTTCACTGTGTGCACCATGCTGTGCCCTAGTGAAGACAAATACGGACCATTGCAGCTCCCCTGGTCCAGGTGGGCTTGGTTCCTCATCCTGTGATGGGATGACATGGGTGAGAAGACACTTGCTTTGCATTCACACCCATGATCCAGATGGTGGTCCGTTTAGGTCAGTCAGGGGATTTTATCTCCTCCTTGGGCCTGTATGCAGCCCTCTAGTCCAGGTTGCAACCCTAATTCCCTTCTCATGAAGGAACAGGCACCCCTAACATGCTCAAACTGGCTTCATGGCAGGTTTTAGTCAGAGCACGATGGAAGCTTGCAGGCACGCACTGAAGCATGCAGAGCTTCAATGAGATAAAAAGATGGGTGCTGTTCCAGGGGTTGTGCCTGCAGCCCCCTTTGCGGACATTCATTACTGGAGGCGTCGCCAGACAAGTTGTCTCCTTTCTTTGGCTGAAATGAGTGAACGTGGTGAACAATTCTTCCCATGCTGTGCCTGAGAGAAGCATTTCGGCAAACCCTACCCTGTGCTGACAGGACACGACTGAAGAGCCCACTGCGTGAGCTGGCACTGCTCCTCCTGTGCACCTTCTGCAAGCAGATGCAGGGATTGCTGTGAAGTGAGCAGTCATTCAAAAAGGAGCTCAGAAACACATTGCCCCCTGGTTTCTGCAGGTTCCCTGAGTCCTCGGGCTAGGAGCGCTGTGCAGCTGGCAAACAAGGTACCGCTGGCCGTAGGGTCCTCGTCCACTGCTCTGGCAGCAGGGGCACTGACAGCTAAGCAGCAGAGGAGCCACCACCAGCTCTTCGAAAACTTGCAGTGTCTGGGAGGGAAAACTCAAAGGAGTTTGTGTCTATCAAGTGTTTTCAATCACAGCTTGAAAGGCAAAGTCTGTGCTTTGTTTTGCACATCATGAAGGACTGGCTTCACTTTTTCCTTGGGACAGATCTCCGGTCAGGGCAAAAGAGCTTGGCTACACCACATTACAGAGGACCTGGGTTGCTGCACCATCTCCACAGCCTGTAACTCACACCTCACCTTGCTTTTGTCCTACAGCTTTATTTCTGCAAAGCACTTACATGCAGATTACAAGCTGACGTTTGTGAGACTACAAGTAAAACACGTGTCTATGCGTCTTTGAATGCAAACACTGCTGCCCACAGCCCCCCACTGACCTGAACCAGTGCTTGGCATTAGAAAGGAAGGGAGTTTCCAAAGTATCCCACGGAAACCAAGAGTTGAGGAAGGGAGAGAGACAGACAGACAAAAGCCTAAGAGCAGCCACATGCAGAAGGGCATAATGGAAATGTTTGTGACAGCTGGATAATGAATAACTAAGCCTTTGGAAAAAATGTTTACAAGTTGCATGGTGAAAATGGCCTCAGCAATATTTTCCCCTCAGATAAATCACTCAGTGCCTTGGGGTGAGTAGCAGTTTGCTCACTTCTCACCATGGGCATAAGGAGGATGCCCTGCTCACCGGGTGAGGGGCAGGGGAGCAGATCAGGCTACAGAGAGCTGAGACGAGGTGAACATCACTTGTTATAGACAGACTTTAAAAGTAAATTGTAAATGATCAGGGGAAGCAATAAAGGCAACATGTAACTCCTGCAGGTTGGTACTCCCGTCCACAAACGTGGCCTAGCTTCTACAAGCCTGATGCCTGCAGTGTTGAACAGACACTTGAACCTAGTGATGATTACATGGAGATAAAGAAGGCTCTTGGGCCGCTGTCATCTATCACACACTTCAGACAGAGTGGGGGAAACACAGAAACTATTAGCTGAGCAATAGGGACTTTTTCTGCTGAGACAGTTCCGTCTCAGTGGTAACGACTGTAGTAAATATGCAAAAAGATTCATTTGCAAACAGCAAAGCCTGCAGGGTAGATCAACAGTAGCCCTGAATAAATGGAGTTAGTCCCTCAAGAGTGATGCTACGGGCTCTTCTGTAGCTCCCCAGTCCCCTGTGGGGTCGGGGTCCTCCCATGGGCACGCAGGGCTCAGTGTGGTGTTGGGACCACTGAGGCCATACACCCGTGGGTTTTATGGGATCAACAATTGATATCCACAAAGCAGGAGTGGGAGTCTGTGTCTGATTTGGTCTCCATACAGCTAATAGGGAGAAATAGGGCCATAGGGATGCAATTTGTCCTGTCCATACTTTCCAGAAAGTGTAAAACGAGGCCCCATGCTCTCCAATTTCTCTCATCAGGTAAGAACCCCACTGAGCTCCAAAGGGAGCCTGGGTTGCAGTTGCCTGCCCTGTAGACATACAGGCTTAGGGAAAATGAATCTTTTCCTCCTGCCTTGCCTTCTTTTTGAGCTGTGAGAGGGAGCAGGACTCAGTGCAACTGTCAGTATGTCATCTTGTACAAGACGCTATGAAGAAGCATCTGCCCAAAGCTCCTGAAACTTAGACAGGCAAGACAAAGAGGAGGAGCAGTACTGGGACCTGCCCATAGAGCTGGCCTGTAGTAGACTGGTACTAGGAGTTTCAGGTCAGCGATCATATATCGTACTCTACCCCATAAGGTACATATGGGGCTTTCAGATCTTTTCCCACACTTCAGCAAGCATGGACAGGGCATGCAATGTTGCAGGTACCTTCATGGTTGTAAACATGTGAAGCCCACAACTCCAAGATACTTCCACCTGGGATTGCAGGGTGCAGCCCTGTCCTAAAGCTTCCTTCATCAGAGGGGATGAAGAATTCAGCTTTAATACCAATAACTGCAAATAGCGTAAAATTAAGCCCTGAGCTTATAAAATTATCTGAATAAATACCATTTATGAGAGAGCACAAGGCTTCCAGTACTGCCACAACAAATTTGGAAGAGCACTTCCCCTCTCCTGCCTGATGCCTTCCCAGAAGCAACAAAAGCACAGCTCAGCTGCAGACACCAAACAAAGCTGCCACTGCCCCATCCATCCCTGGGGAGTGAAAAGCAGGGCCACCTCAGACACAATCTGCCTCTGAAGAAAGTGTATTTATTTAAATATTATTCAGGATGTGATTCAGTTGTCTATGCCTAGGTATCTGATGTTATTTTGGGCTTCTGTACACAAATATCTTTTGGGACCCCATACATAAAACAAAGTGGAGGAGCCATGCACACCGTGCATTGTATGTTCATGTTGTCCACCTGGGTCATATAAGACAGCTACAGCATCTCCACCTTGGGCCAAGACCTGCATCTGTGCCTGTTCCTCCTTATGGGTAGTCATCTGAAAATGCCTGGGGACAGGGAGGAGGTGTGAGGAAGAAGAGGGAGATAGTAATAGTTGAATAATTTATTCAATGAGATTCATGGAATTTGGGGACTAATACATTCTATGAATAATATTTTCATTATTTTCCCAACTCCAGCACTAACAGAAGATATGAATAATGATTGAAGCAAACACTTGAATTATATGATAATGCTATTGAACTTTGGAAGCATATATTACATGAAGTGAGGGGACTCTAGTTCTGCACGTTGCCAGTTTGATGTAGATATTCTCAAAAATGGTGAAATATGTATTTGACACTTTGGCCTTTCCTCATAGAAAGTTTGCACTCAGATTACCTGACAATAAGAATCAATCAATCACTCACACGCCGTTTCTCTCCCAGAAAATTGCTAACAATTGCTTTCTTTCAGCACTTCAGAAATTACATCCCTAGAGACGGCAGACCTCTCATCTTTACAGTCCCCTCTCGCCACGTGCAGGCATGTCCTTGTGTCCGGGAGGGAAACTCATTCCCCAGGGGCACTGCAACCTGCCACTGCTCTGCAGCAGCACGTGCTGACAGCCCCCGACGTTGCGGCAGCTCTCTCTGCAGCAGTTGCAAACAGATCGTAGGAGGATGCCAGCCGGGCTCTTCCCATATCTCATCCCTCAACACCTCCTCACCATTGGAGGTGCCTGACAAATGTGGAATCTAGACACAAGGGCAAAAGGAAGATTAACTGGTCCCTGTGAAGTTTGGCCATGAAATCCAAGCTGCAGTCAGATGTGCTTCTACAGGTTTTTTGCTGCTGTTCCCTGACTGTTGAAGGCCAGAGCCACCAACTTCAGCATGCAGTAGCTAAGGGTCTGTTTCCAAACTGCATGAAGTACTTTCTAATAAAATCAATACTATCTAAGACTTTATTACTTGGGTAGATTTTAGCCCTAAACAAATTATAATGTCCTCTTATCTTTGGCTTAATAGAGGAGCTGGAGAGTCAATGGACATTTCCTATCCAGCCTAAGAAGCTGTGGATGAACAATAACATGTCTGTTATATGACTAGCCAGAGCAGATTTAATGGCTCCAAACAACACGGGACCTACTGCATCTCCTGCCATACTGTGAATAAGGTTCATTTCTGAAACTAAAAGATGACATGAATTCCTGGTATCAGTTCACTGACACCAAATGCACAACACCCTTTGACACCAGTGGTGAAAGATCATGCTAAAGAAGAAGAAAAACAGCCAATAATTTCCACCCTCCAAAATCCACAATCTGACTGATAACTGAGCTTGCTGTAAGGCACTGACTGTCATTCATCGGCTAAATGTCGAATTCATCAGTTCCTGGAAGGCCTCTACTCAGTCAGAAATGAACATGGTTCATACACATATTAAATTCTAACTTTGAAAGTAGGGAGGAATTTAACAGAACATTAGAGAGTGATGAATAAATTATAATGGCATTAATGAGGCCAATGCTTATATCTAAAGGGAAAAGTCCCAGAGGGTTCAGGGAGCTGCAAAGTTACTAATAACATTAATTTTGGAGTTGATAGTAGATAACAAATTAAACATCCTAAATATGAGTATGCACTGTGATTTCTGCTGCAGAAGACAAGGTCTTACAGCATACTATACTATGGGGTATCATTTATAAGGCCAGAGAAGTAATTATTGTTTTTTATATGTCTTCAGGAAAGATTGCAGCTGGATAAACATATGCACTTCTAGGCACTTGACTACAGGAGGATACTGATAAACCAGAAGAAATTTGAGAGATTCCAACTATGAGCAAAGAAAATGATAAACAGGCTCTGACAAAAAGAGTAGGGAACAAATCTTCTTCAGAAATATGGAAAGGACTACATATGAACAGAAAAGAAAGCTGGTGGGAAATTATATGACACTCAGAAGAAAAAAAAGTGCAGCAAACAAGTCAAATAAAAGTCACTGAAAAAAAATTTCTTTACCAAACAAATGTGCAAAATTGCCATCACTTCTTACATGAAGTAAAAACCACAAGGTGATGAATCAGAACAAAGCTCCCAAAGAGCCAGGACACTTTCAGAATCTGTGTGTCTTAAATTCATTAAGTTGTGCCCTGAGGCTTCCTGCCTTTACTTCTTGACTTAAGACCATAACTGGCAAATATTTACCTAAGCAAGTACCTTTGTGTCCCAAAGGTTTTCAATTCAGTTCAGCAGATTTTGTGCATGTGAATGACCTGATTGATCTGCTCAGGTGCGACACAGACACTTTGCACTTCACTGCCAGCCTGCTGGCAAAGTCAGCCCTGTTTCAGTGTCACTCCAGCACAACCATCCCAACGTCAACGTGATCACACAGAGCGGCAGAACTGGGATAAATTCAGATGTATCACATATTTTCTGAGAAGTTGGTGCTGCAGAGAGACATATGTATAGAAAAGAGAATGGTGAAGGAAAAGGAGCATGGATGGTCACCAATCTCCTGCTTAACTGAAACAAGAGGTGGTAACTAAAGTTAGAGCAAGCAGAGGCCAGGGTAGGCAGCACGCTGTGAACTGCCCTGCACAGCACAGCACACCGTCACAATATGTGGGTTAGAAAAAAAAGCTGTAATCTGCCTTTATCCTTCTAAGCCCCCGAGTGTGCTGTGGGCCTTTTGACTTTAGTGAGGATTTGAGCCATCATAATAAGAAAAGATCTTTGAAAATGGAGTACATGATATTTTACATTCACAGAAAGAATGAAAATATTAAATAACAGCTGAACAACAGGAACTGCTCCTTACAGAGCTCTCCACACAGTACTGGGGACTCCGTCCTCAACTGATGGAGGAGATGGGATCTTTTTCGTTTAATACCTAATGGATGCACAGGGAAAAAAGGAAAATCCCAAAGTAGCTAAATGACATGTATTTCTGGGGAGTTCTCTAATATTTGCTTTCAATGAGGATTTTCTGTCACCTGAATGTGACAGTATAACTTGAAAGGAAATATTAGGGAGGATTGTGAAAGATTCATAGTGACCTGAGTCTAAACCATGTCCTCAGGAGCATTTCCCACGAAAACCCAGCTCCCGGGTGGGGACAGAGAGAACCTGGCTTTAGGGAATCTGCCCAGTGCAGACAGCACATACACAGGGGACATTTTCCTGGCCATGGGGGACAGGTATTCCTCTTGCCACTCCAGCCTCTTGCCCACAGCTCACCTGAGTGACTTTGGGGTTGTTCATTTTCCCCAGTGGCACTTCTGCTCTTCGTCTGACAATTTTTCTGTTTGGGCTTTGGCCTTACAAAGCATGAAAAAAGTGGAGTCACAGAAAAGAAACAGTCAAAGGTTATCCACACCCCAAGATCAAGGTCATGGCAATGGCAGGATGGTCTGCCTGAAAAGACAGACCAGTTCAGGGGCTACACTGGCCAATGCTCTGTCTCAAAAGAAGACCAGTATGAAGTCACAGGACCACAGGATAGCTCAGGCTGGAAGGGACCTCAGGAGGTCTCTGCTCCAACCTCCTGCTCACAGCAGGCTCAGCTCTGAGGTCAGACCAGGCTGCTCAGGGCTTCATCCAGGGGGGGCTTGAAATCCTCCAAAGACTGCACAACCTGTACAGCTGTCTGACTGTCCTCAAGGGGAAAAAGTTTCTCCTTATATCCAGGCTGAACCTCTCCTGTTCCAGCTTCTCCTTTTTGTTTCTCATCCTCCCTCCCAGCACAACTGTGAAAAGCCCATCTCCATCTCCTCGAGGACCTCTCCATAGGCACTGGGAGCTGCTGTTAGGTGCCCCCAAAGCTTCACCATCATCTTGGGGTCCTCACCTGAACTCACTCATTTATCAATGTCTTTTTTCTATTGGGGGGGACAAAACTGGATGGAGTATCTAGATGTGGTCTAGATGTGAATAGAGGGGAATAATGACTTCCCTTGATCTCTATTTCTGTCCCTGTTCATACAGCCCAGGCTGCCATTGGCCATAGTTGTTGCTGGGACTTGCTGCTGGCCCGTGTCCCGCTTGCTGCCCACCAGGACCTCCAGGGCCTTTCCCACAGAGCTGGTCCTTGGGCAGTCTCGAGCCTGTGTTGTTGTCCTTCACCATCCAGGTGAAGGACTCTGCATTTGTCATTGCTGAATCTCATGAAGTTTCTGTCAGCCCATTCCTCCAGGTCCCTTGGAATGGCAGCCCTGCCCTTGAACATATCAAGTGGTGGCTCAATTTGATGTCATTGCAAGCCTGATGACCAAGCACTCTGTTGCCTCCTCCCACCCATTGGTAAAGATTTTAAACAGGTCCCTGGGACAGGTCCGAGGCCAGACCACTATGGTGTTCCCCTTGTTGCCAATCTCCAGGTAAAGATGAGTTCTTACCCATTACCGTCTAAACCCAATCAGCCATCCAGATTATAAACCATCTGACTTTTTCCTATCCCTACCATAGCATCCCATCTTGGATACAAGAACACAATGGGAAAGAACCTTGAATGCCTTGCTAAATTCAATGAAAATGACATCTACTGCTCTCTCCTCATCCTAAAATAGTAATTTTATCATAGGAGGCAATCAGGTTGGCCAGGCATGACTGACCCTTGGTAAATCCATGCTGACTGCTACCAGTCGCTTTCTTCTCTTTCCTGCACCCAGAAATGTGCTCTGAGAGGACTTGCTCCATGACCTTTCCAGGGACCAAAGAGAATCTGACTGGCTTGTAGTTCCCTGGGTTGCCCTCTGTCCTTTTCTAAAGGTGTTGTTTTGAAGTTGTTTCAGAAAAAGATAGTAAGGAAGACCTTATTTAGGCCTCTAAAGCTAGACATGGGGTTAAAAATAATTTCCCAAATTATCATTAGTCATCATTACACACAGGTATGTCTGATACCCATTCTACAGCGAGAGTTTGCTCAGTTTTGGCCACAACATTACGATACAGCAATTAATTCCAGCTTTGTGAAAAAGCATTTTCTCTTCTGTCTCTGTCGGGTGTTGTGACAAGATGGGGGTGTTTGGTATACCACCATGTAGAGCTCCCTGTGTAAAATCTGATAATATGGGAAATCATAGCAAAGAAATGTTTGTCTGTTTGATGCAAACCCATATTTTTAGAGAGATGATTAGGCTGTTCTTAAGAAGCTGTTGCAGCTTCAGCTTTTTAACATCTTCTTTGTGGGTAGATTTATTATAGTCTTTTAATCAGAGACAGGGAACATCAAAAGGTTTACAGAAGTTCATGAGTCTCCATGCCCAAACTGCAAGGCATCTGGGACTAATTTACAACTTCAAACTGAAAAAACAAGATGCAAATATCAAGTGCAGCTCCTTGTACACTTCTAGGAAGAAAAAAAAAAATCAAATAAGATCATGCAATTTCTCCTGGAAAAAATTATGTTGGAATTCCTGGACAACATATTGAAATATATGTGGCTCCATGCACAAACCTCACCAACCCAAATGACAGAAATTTGATTGACATTACAGGACTGGTCAGGATGCTATAAGCACTGCAAGTGAAATACCGTCCCTTTTACAGATCAATCAGCCATATAATGGAACATCTATACATCCTGCGGAAGCCAAAGAGAGATGGAGGCCTTCGCCATACCTCAGGGTGCAGACTTTGAACAGCTGCTGGCAGCTGCATGCTAATGAGTGCTTTATTAAATAGCTATTGTTAGATGCAAAATTCATGTTGCTCAACTGAGATCCACTGGTGGGTTGTGGATAAAAGATTGGAATGAAGATGATTAAACTGGAAAAGGTGCTATATTTGTGTCACTATAAAAATTACAATGACAGTTAACTTATCTAAGGCTAATAATGACTTATTAGCCTCCTGAACAAATCTAAGCTAGAGGTTAATACTACAGTATATTTCTTGTAATCATTTTTGTATTGCTTAGTTCCAGCCTGCAAATTGCTTGGAAAAAAATTACTATCAATTTCATCTGTTTGCTCCCATCTAACTGAACATGAGTTCAGATAGTTGACTTTATAGTCTATTTTAATTACTTTAGGTAAGATCTGAGTAATAAAATAAGGCTATACCTACATCTTTGCCAAACAGCAACAAGATTTTGTACCCAAAAGCGTGTGCGATTCATTTAAGAAATAGCTTTTTGGAAATGATCAAATATTGCCTCTAGTCACCCTATAAGCTGTTCTGTGGCTATGTTATGCTGCGACTTATTCATATTTATCTCCATTCTATCCCATACTTTTATATGCATTACTTTTCAGTGAAATGCATAACAATGAGTTTGAGAATTTTTCTTTTTTTTAGGTGAATAAGAAGTTCTGGGTTAAAACTGAAAAAGCATTATGAACCTATCACCATCCAGTCAGTTTTCTCCAGTGCTGAGGGAACCAAAAATAGGCTTATGTAAAATGGAAAAAAAAAAAACAAACTACTGAAGAGTTAGTTTGTCCTATAAAAATGAAACAAGCCCTCTACAGTGTTATTATTTTGTCTTGTGTAGCAGGGCTGTTATCTTCTGAAATAACATTCATCTGTGAGAGAGGAGGGAATTCCTTCCACTCGCTTTCATCCTCAAAATGCTAGCTGCCTAGACTAAGCCATATAGCATTTTCAGAAGGAGCTTTTGCTCCAAACCCCAGAACAGTTTGCCATTTAGACAGGCTTCTCTCTCATCTCTGACTTCTGGAAACCCTAGTCAACTCACTTGAACTGGATTCTTTACTTTTAGACAGCTTGAATTGCATTTGAAGATGTAAGAAATTCTACTTATACCCAGAAAGCTTAGTTCATAAGAGTAAAGTGTCATTAATAAAATGTGAAAATGACACAGTAGCGATTTTCTATGGCTGAGATCTTACAAATGCTTCTGAAGGTGCATAACTTAACCCCTGGGAACAGTCCTACTCATGTCAGAAGAACTAATCCCATGAACAGAGGTACAAGTGTAAGCATATGCAGGGTTATATGGGGTATACGCAGTAAACAGTAGGAAATTTTCTTTGCATTTGCCTTTTCTGTCAGAAGATACCTTGGTATGAGGAAATTGTTTAAAACTCTAAAACTGAATTTTATTGTATCATGACCAGGCAATTCAAGTTGGAAAAGAAAAGATGAATGGAAGGTTGTGCTTTATACATGAGGTGTTCCCTTCCAGTTAACCAAATGAAAAAGAGTATGTCACCATATGATTAATAGCTAAACATTATATGGCGCTGAATAAATAATCACTGTAAATATAGCTATCTTCACAGCAGGGGAAGCCTTAACACAAATAACAGCAGGCTAGCTGACAGCCAGAGAGATTACAGTATTTCATTTTCAGACACAAGTCTCAGTCGGAGAGGCTGTGGTCAGCAAGAAATTGTTTCTAATATATTTGGCTGGACCTTGAATTTAATCTGTTGACTGCTGCCAGATTTACCGGGCAGGCTTTAATGGTCCATCAATTTTAATGGACTGTTAATGAACACAGCAGATTATAATTCGGAAAGCCACCAGGAACAGAGAAGCAGGACAGTGCAGGCAGCAATGGTTTGATATAGACAGCAGTGACAGGAAAGGGGTATCTCAGTTACATGTAAAACATTACTATTCTCTTTCCATATCATCTGAGCATACAGCAAGTATAAAACCAAAATATCTCTTTATAGCTGCCTGCAGTGGCAATATTTAGCCCCCCTGCCTACCCCAGAAATAAAACTCCCTCCATACGTTTAGCTTGGCCAGGAAAATACATACTAAAAAAATGAGTTACATACCACTGTCTTAAAAATATAAAGGCAGACCACAGAAGAGAGCAAATTCAATCTTGCCTGCTCAGACTGCTTTGTTTCCCATCCCCACAGGTGGAATACATCTTGACCAACTCCTCCGCAGTTGAGCACCTAATTTACACCAGTCTCCAGGCTTTGTCCTGAGCCAATTCCTTCCTTGGAAGAAACCATACTGCCTATCTTCAACACCCCTCTCCAGATAAATGTGCTTTTTCCCCAGGGGCCCAGCAGGTAAGACCCCCAGACACTTGAACCCCTTTGGCTTTTGAAGAGGATTTAGAGAACTTGGACATGTGAACCTGGTGCACAGGCTCTCTACAGTAGACTCCGACAACAAAGAAATAAAGGTAAAACCATGCATGTGGCAGTTTTGGACTCCTTACCACGTACACAATGTGTCGGTGTAACAGTTGTTATTCCTGTACAGGAAGATCATGTTTGTAGTGATAAAACTTTGCCTAAAGGGGCAATAGAGCATAATTACGAATGACAAATAGTTACAGCAGTGTAAAAGCCATATGCACTTTGTTTCCTATGTGCACATTGGTTTTCATGTTCAAGAAAGGTAAGTTCAGCCTGGCCCAAGTCCAGGTTATACACCTAGGAGAAGTGGGGAATGGAGACATGATCACACAAGAGATGACAGGAAGAATTTAGCTTGTTTAACCCAGGAAAGTAAAGACTGAGAAGAGAAACAGTTTTTATTTATATGTAACATCAGGGGATAGACGACTACCAAGAGAAAAGGTGCAGGGCAGTGCTAGCAGAAGAACAAATGAGTACAGCCATGAATAGATTTCAGCAGAAAATTAAACCATTTCCACCCATAAGAATGATGTCCTGGAAGCAGCTTTTCAACACGAACAATGTGAGCAAAAAAATGAAGTTACTTTTAAAATGCAATTCAGTATTTTTAAGGAGGGGCTTATATAACGGGGTGGCCTGTGGTATCAAGGGACAGAGCCCGATGAGTCTGAAAGTCCCTTCCCATCCCACATTTTCCACAGCCAACGTGTCATGAGGCTGGTTTGACCATGCAGAAAGGTTACAGGCTCTGCTTTTCATGCATGTCTAATCCTTCTTAGACAGAGCCTGGCTACACGATGCAGAGAACAGGGGCGGGGAGTCCTCTAGAAACAAGATGTCCTTGGGAAAGCTGGAAAAACTGCAAAGTTATTTTTTTACTTAAAACCATGTTTCCCAAGCATCCCTGTTTTTGAAAGCTGACACATGCTGAAATTAAAATCAGCAGTTCTACATTCATGTGAATAGTGTTCAGCTGGAGACGGAAGCAAAGACATTTAGAGTCATTTTAGGGAGCTGGTGAATCAAGAACAGTGCAGACTTAGACCAAGCAAGCCACTTTTGAGGACACTAGTGGGTAAAACCAAAAGGTTCAATGTGTGGGCTCATAAAACTCAACATCCTCAGTCCATTTTGCAGGACTCAGGGCTTCACAACATTAGAAAGCTTGTGAGAGCAAGATCTCCCCTGGATCCTGCCTCCCTTGGATTGCCACTGTTGGATAAGGTAGAAACAGTAGACAAAAATGCTCCTATTGTAGATTTTTGGCACTTCATTTTTTAACGGTGACCAGAACTCAAAAACCTGGATGGAACTGGAAAACATTTTGAAAACAGGGAAATGTTCTCATTTAGAAAACTAATAAAATCTCCATTCTCTCTGAAAGGCTTTACCCCTTCCTAATGCAATCCTCTCTTCCATAGGAATTTCAAGGAAATCTGCAAGTGCAAATGAATGAACCAGTAATCAGGATAAAATGTTGAGAACAGATAGTAGCTCCTCAGCCAGGAGGTTTACTCACGTCAGTGTTTCCCGTGGTGGGTGTGTGGCAGGCTTCCATGCTGCCTGGACTTCTGAGAGCAGCTCCAATAAACGTCCTGCCCTTGGGGCTACTCTCACAGCTGAATCAAACCCTTAAGCTTTTGAAGCTCTCAGCTTACAAAACAAACCTGTGTACATGTTTAATTCCTCCAAAACCACAGTGGGTTATGGCAGCTGCTTAACAAACCTAAGAGACACTGGAGCAACACTTTCTGCAGCCCGGCCCTCGCCAGCCAGCAGCCGTTCTCCCATGGCATGTAAGTGGAAGTGACAGTCCATCATGACCTAGAGGACAGCCATCCACTCCTCCCAGTCACAGAGGAGATGAAGAGCATCCTTCTTGAATATAAGGACTTCAGAAATGCAAAATCCCTTGAGACTCCGGGTGTTATTTATAAGACACCAATCAATTAGAGGCCCAGAGGCTTCAGCTGAAGCTGGGAATTGGGGTGAGATGGGAGCGCTGCCTCTCTCCAAACAGCTGCTGCTAGCCTGAGAGTGGCCCGAGGGCTGGGCTCAGCGCAGGGCTGCAGACCTTCCACTCTGTTTCAGACCGGGCTTAGGGTGACACGCTGGTACAGCCAGGGGCAATCTTTAAGCTCTCTGCAGGACAGATGTAGTCCTCTTTGGTTGGATCTTGCACTCTGTGCTGTGCCTAATTCCTTCCAGGTGTCCCAGTCCCTTTGCAGCTGCAGCACGGGGCCAGTTTGGGCTGATGAGGCAGCCTGGGGTCCTTCCAAGAGAGTCTCAGTGCTATGAAACTCAGTGACAAAGAGGATTTTCACAGAGCCACAGGTTTGGCACATACCGAAGTTCTCTACATGTACACTTTCATTTAAACTGTAGCTGATTTCTACCATATCTGATCTCAGAGATGTACCTCTTTAGTACATCTCTGTGATCCCTGGGCTGGTTGTTGGTGATTTTTATTATTATAGATCTTCATCAACAGTGAAGGAAGTGGTGTTTAAGAATATATATATATATTTACTCTCTCAGATGCTTTACAGATTGCAGGCATACTGTAATCTACTGCCTCCATGGTTTGCAGGACCTATTCCTCCTGTAGTGCTCACAGACACCTTGTCATGATTCCGAGGGCAGCACCTACCACACCACTTGAAATACAAACCGCAGCTGTGGTAGAAGCTGTGAAAGCTTCAGGACATTTGACCTTCTTTTTAAGTCTCCCAGAAGAAAGACCAGGATGCTTCCCATGGGTCCTGTCAAGTGACAGTCCTGTGAGTGTCCTGTCAACAGAGACATCGTTTCTTCTCCTGTTAGTGCATTACATCCACATTTAGATTAACTCATGCCTGACCTTGTCTCTGGGGTGGACTAAACAGCAGGTTGCTCCTGGACCCTTCACTGCTCTTTGCATTGCCTCAAAGGCAGCCCAGGACAGAGCAGCTGGTGAGAGCACGGCTCTGGTCTGACACAAAGCCTAGCTCTGGGGCAGGGCTTCATGCAGGTCTGCAGGCTGGGGGAAGAGAGAGAAGGCACAACTGTGCTGTGGCACATCTGTCTGCAGTTGTTAGAGCTTTCTTTTCCTGCCGGCTGAACCTGGAGCTGCTACACGTCTGTAGAAGTCACTGGGGATGAGCCCAGACTGGGGGAGACTTACCAATGTATCTTGTTACATCCTGCTCACATCTCTCCTCCAGGGAACCAGCACAGGCATCCACATACAGGTTGCAAAGTTTGGCTCAGGACACAGCCATTCAGGAGGCTGGGTGTGAGCAGGACTGAAGAAATCACCAGCATCTGGGGAGTAAGTCAGTTTATCACCAAGGGAGAGGGAGATCTTATCACTGAGGGGTAGCAGAGAAGTTCTTGAAGGAAGAAAGCTCTGCTTGTGGCTAACCCTTCATGTGTATATGGTTGTGGTGCCCCTGGCCTTTTGACTATTGGAATATGGGTGGCCTCTTAGTCTTCTCACTCACCCCAGAACCCGAAGTGTCACATAGAGGGCTGTGTCCTCCCATAGACTCTGACAGACGTTGGCCATGGGAAGTGTGGCACACCTGATGAAAGGGCTGCACTGCCCATGACGGTCCTTGCGCCATAGCCTGCATGTGTTCATGCCATATGATCCAGCCAAGCGGAGGGGAGGTGGCCGAGTATGGAGCAAGCCAGCCACTCCATCCAACCTCTTACAGCTTCAGTTTTGGATGTGGGACTGCTGATCTCCTCCCAAAGGCTCCCAGCATCTTCACCTCTTGTCCCACCTTCCAAATCATCCTGCAGAGATTTTTTTTTTCTTTCCTCTGTTATGCCTTTCTTTTTTCTGCCCCTCATACTCCAACATCACTCCCCTATGCTGTCATGGGCAGAGCAGACCCAGACGTGAGGAGTCCCTGTGGCCCTGTTAACATATGACACCAAGGAAATCCTTAATCCCAGGTCAAACACCATCAAAACCCCCTTTCATTAAAGATGCAGAGAATGCCATGCAAGCCTAGGATTACCCAGATAAATGAGTCAAAAATACCAAGTTTAGGTATGGATGTGGCCGGCGCCAAGTGGGGAAAGGGCTTCAGAAGCAGGTTGTGTAACTGGGGGGAAGCTGGGGTCTGGGAAGGGAGGTACAAGCAGCAAAAAGGAGGGCCAAGAACCAGGAAATGGATGTCGAGGAGTGCAATCCCATGACAGGCGCTGTCTGGGGGACGTGCTGGGCAGCCCCATGTTTGCTGATGGCAGCTGAAGCAGGACAGCCACTCAAGCCCACTGTCCTGCCCATGCTGTGAGGGTTTTCCCTCACCGGTGAGGGGACAAACAGACGTGGACAGATGGGTCAAGCATCCTGGTATCACCATGGTGCTGCTCAATTCAGGCCTGAAGGCATCGGCAGCTACCCACAGCTTTGTAATAAAAACTACTATATGGGTAAAATAAATATCTTTTATTAGATGGACCAATATAATTTTTCCAAGCCTAGTAGCTCATTTAATAAAAAGATACAGCCTCTAGCCTCAAGTCTTATAATACTTTTGATGGGATTTATAAACATTTAATGGAATATACAGGTTTAATTTTTTTTTTTTTTTTTTAATCTTGGACAAATTGAAGTGTGGGCTTACCTACAACTATTCCTCCACTGCAGAATGGTCTTAGAAAATTGAACAAAGCTTTAAAAAAGTTTATTTTGTCTCTAGAAGGTAATAAAGTACGTATATAAAAAGGACATTATAACAATATAAATAATGAAAGCTGTGAGCAGGTGTAAAGGATAACAAACATAAATAACAGACTGCATACTGTGGAGCAACAGTCAAATTATGTACGACTTGCACATAATGGGCCCATCTCCAAAATGAGAAATAACAATGGTTCAAAGATCTCTCGTAGCATCATTCCCTAGAAGCATAACAGAATCTTAAGGAAGGTTCAATTTTCACTTTCAGTTCAACTCAAGGTATCTGCTACAGCAATCCCTGCATTTATCCAGGGTCTATTCACCACTGATAAGAAACTCAGAAAACTTTTCCTGTAAAGTGCAGCTCTCTTAAGAAACATGAGAGAGACATAGCTGAAGCTTTGATTCTTGTTTGTAACTCTGCATGACATTTATCTGAAAGAACAGCTCTGATCAGGTACTGTATTCATTTGAGGTCTCTAGATTTTGAGTCCTGGAAGAGATCAGAAAGAAATAGATTTTCCAGTTTGTTTACTTCAAACCTTCGGTGGCATATTTTTTGATGATTATCACTGTTCCACAGCAGGTTTTTTTTCCTTTTGCAGCTTTTGTGCATGAGGAAGAAAGAACATTTTTTAAAATAGCAGTACATAACTGCAAAGTCTTAATTGGCAGAAGGGCGAGAGCAACAGCTTTTAATTTATTTTTTAAAAAAGCTTGGATTTCAAGTTGACAGCATCTCTTTAAATTAATGAGACCAAATAAGAGGCGGAAAGCATGCAAATGCACTAGGAGAAAGTTAGGATGGCACTGATGACAATTAACTAACGATTATTAATTCCCCTGATACACATTGTAATAATGATAATTATGATTAACTCATTTTGTTTCATTGTGGAGGCTGTTAACATTCGATTTCCTGGGCTTTTCCTTGCAATTTACATTAATTACTGTCCACCTCCTGTCTAGTTTTCCTACTGAAACCTTACAAAAATTAACAGTCTTTAATGTGCTCGACAAGTCTTTTCCAGCTGACATTCAACCTAATTGGCATTGAGATATTTTCACTGCCTGTCTGCCCCGTCATCACACATCTCAAAATAAGTTTTGTTGAAAGAAGCTTATTCCTCTCTTTTCTTACCTTGACTTGCAGACACACTTTTTTCATTTGCTAACTCCAGTAACTGACTTATTTTCCGCCCCAGATCCTTACCATTGCACATGGCTCCACTTACTCTCATATTTCATGGAGTCCAGCATCCGAGGTACTGATTCCTATTTGTTTCCTGGTCCTTTGTGCTGAGAGTCATTTGCAGCCACGTTGTCCACCCCTATCTGCTAGATCTCCCAGCCCCTTCCACAAGTAACCTTCCTCATCAAGTTGTCCTAACAAAGTCAATGAAGACTGCTCAGTTGGAGATCTAGACCATTGTTGCAAATTATGGATAATCTGCATAATCGAGACAGAGGAAGAAGAGGTCTAAACATGACATTATTAATGTCATACAATAGGTAAACCAGTTTTCTTTCTAAAGTCTAGCAATGCCTACCTCTTATAAAGCTCATACCCATCCTAACCTACACTTGTTCTGGACAATTAATACCATGTGGGAATTTCCAGATTTATCTAGAAATGTTACAGGAGAAATCCCCTCGGAGTCCTCATATTGCTAATACTGACAGAGCCTGGGAAAGCTTCAGTGATCCCTGTTACACTGACTTGAGACTTTTGAAGTGTGCTGAATCCATTTCAGGGAATTTTTAAACTGTAGTTTAAAAAAAAAACCATCCACATCTTCCAGAAGCTGAAGGAAACCCACAATTCATACTGGTACCCCACTGGATCCACAATTTTTGCCAAAATCTGGCTCAGATTTCGGAAGGATATCAACAGCTCTCATTCTTAGTGAATGCTGTGTATATGCTGTACTCAACCCAGCTATTCTGCCCATTCTGAGAAGCGTGTTCACACCCATAACTAATATAACTACCTCTTCTGTATGTTGTATACCTGCACGGTTGAATGCTCCTGGGAAATTCTGTTCCTAATTCACACACCACTGTAGTGTCCCTAACTTTCCAGGCTGTGTGCATGCACTGCTGGGGGCACAGGAGCAGCTGTTGATAAAGCTGCCAGACACTTTCCATTATAAGAATTGTTTTTCACTTGCTTGTAAAATTTACACTTTGCTGTATTTTCATATAGGGCTATGAGGAGAAGGCTTCCAGCACTCAGGAGAATGAACAGCATTGCTAGTGAAAGCTGCTTGCGTAGGGAGCCCACATGCTTCTGGTGAAACCTCTCTCCTCCTCCTCTTCCAGCAAGTGCTGGATTAAGCTGTCTCAGCCTTTGGGCTGTCGCCTGGCCGATGCAAGGGCTCCGCTGCAGCTCAGCTCCGCATGAACCTTGGCGATTCCAGTGTTGCACACTGTGCTGCCCTGACCTCTGGGAGACAGAGGCAAATTACTCTGTGAAATTCCTCTTAGGAAGGCTGGCTTGATCTGATGGCCTTCCCATCAGTGCAGCCATGGCTCAAGAGCCTGTCCTGCGTGGCGAAGTAGCAGAGCAGACAGTGTCTGAGCTGCAAACTGCATCGGGTCTGCCAACTTTGGGAGCTGTAGGACCTCAAGTTTGCAGAGCAGAAGAGACCGAGCTGTGGGCCAAGTACCCATTTGGCTCCACTGCTGGACAGTCAAACCAAGTCAGCCTGGGAGCTGCCAGAGGGCTCGGCAGAGCCATGTGCCAACAGAGTTCCTTTGCAGACACAATGCATTTATTTTACTTGCTTAATCAGATTTTCCTTGTTCCCTACTGGCAGATCAACTGACCAGGTCTTCAGTGTCCTTCTACTCCAGGACTAAACCTAGTAAGCCTGTGATAATACAGAGGACATAAATACATTTGCATACCACGTGGTGATTTTAGCAGAAAAGTTTTTCCAGGCCTCGTGTAGATGAAAAGGGCAATTATTGGTGCAATAATACTGCGGCAGTATTTGCAGAAGCTTTAGCTTCCCACTGCTACTTCAACATTGGACACAGGTCCACAAACCATGGTTTACGCCTGTTTGCAGTCACAGAGTCCCTTTCATCTGCTTGTACCTAAAAGAAAAAAAGAAGAAAAAAAGACTTTTTTTTGCCAGTATCATACCTCTGAGGCTTCAGGTTTCCTCCCTCACAGTGCCCTGGAAGCGCTTTGCGATGCTGTAGTGTTCCTGAACTTTCAGAAGGGAAGCAAAGGTCCAAGCAAGCCATTTTCAAGCTTTGATTCTTTCAGTTCATCCTCTTTGGCTTGACATCAGCCTGTGCCTGTATTTAGGGGTCCTCTCATTCAGGGTTCCCAAAGCATTCTGAAAATATTAGGAAATTCTCAGGGGGCACTGCCTTCCCCTGCCTAACAGCAGATGGAGAGGGAGAGGTGGGGACACAGCAGAGAGAGGCAGGAGCATGAGACATATTCTTGGACATCCATTTGGCTGCTTTAACCATTCAAACCACACGCCCAAAATGTAGCTGTAGAGCTGCGCTGTTGGGGAGGGACTCAGAAGCTATTCTCAGGAATAGCTGAGAACAAGATGGAGCCCAACGAGATTGTAGTATGTCCCTGTTCTGGTACAGGATGGGATGTCATGGGAATGCAGGTCAGATACAAACAAGGACAATTCTTCAGTGCCTCCTTCTCGATTTTCCCTGACATGGTTCCAGTTCAAGGAAATCTGTACATTCAGGAACCACAACTTGTAGAGGAAACTCATCAGAACTGAGGGTAAATCCTCATCCCAAAAAGGGTGGCGTCATCAGAGTAAATATCCCCTTTTTTGAAGATTTTCAGCGCACTGAGACCCTCACCTGGGATACCAAAGACAAACCTAAGAGCTGACTTTGCCTTCGAGACTCAAGAAAGCAACAAGCAGGTCAGAGGCCCATTTTCCAGAGCTCTTGGACCTCCTGGTTCGCTACGCAGGGAAGTGAGAGAAGCACTGGGATGCTGAGACTCTGCTGAAGGAGTTGATGCTGGAAGGAAGCCTGACCTTTCTCAAAATAATGAAAAGACACTGTGAGAAATGTTCCTCTTAGATATGGGGGTAATAACTGCCCTGTGGGATGCCAAGAAGGAACTGAAAATATAGGTCAGGTGTGGTGTTGCTGGAGAGGACTCATGACAAGGAGGGGAATTCTCAGATTTATTTGAAGGAGAGAAATGGAGATTATTCATCAAACATGAAGAACTTTGGGGAACAGGAGAGGAGACAACTAAGTTGTGTTATCTGGAGAAATTCAAAAAAGAAGGGGAAAAGGGGAGGTGAAATATAAATATAAGATGGCTGTGCAGAAAGGGCTTTCTCTTGGGGGAATGGGAGTGAAGAAATTTGCTAATACCTTCCTGTGCAGTTCATCTGTTTTTCTTGTTATTCTCCCTGATAATAAAAATGTTCCAGATGGATGTGGTTAACCAAGTCCCTTGAGGAGAAAGGTTTTAATTTCATTCCTTTGCTTCCCTTCACCTTTATCAGCACTGAGGAAGGAATGGGACTAAACCAAATTCACAGAGCCATTCATCATCAGCCCAGGGGAAGTAAAATCCCTGTGCACAGGTTTTCACTGGCAGAAGGACAAATATGTGCTATATGCCAATGGGAGTCCATGGCCTGGACTTCCTGCATATTAATTCCCCTACCTGATATTTTATATTGCAAATGTGGCAATAGGTAGGGTGGCACCCCCATGGTGCAATATGATATGCGCTATAAATAGCAGCGAGGCAATGTCTGAAGGTAGTAAGGGACTATTGGATATCACCCCGTCAGTGCATATAAGCAGATCTGAAATAGGCTAGTTCTGCTCCCACAGATATGAATAGGGGTTCATCTATTTAAATTCCCAGGAAAGTTCATCTGAATTTACTTCTGAAGGGAGTAGCAAAAACCCCTGAGTGCAGAATTATAGCTGTCTTTGATGGTACAATTTAGTTCACTCCCAAAGGAGCAGGGGATCAAAAGCTCTCATTCAGGACAGGTTGTCAACTCCATTTAAGATTAACATGGATCTTCATTTCCTGCTCCTGGAGCTGTGGCACCCAGGGGTGGCTGGGCAGAAGGTGGCCAGTCCCATCCCACGCTTGTTGTTTCCTCTGGTCCCTGGGTGAAAGGACGGATCTTGGGTTTGGACGATTTTGCTGGTGTGCTGTGCTTCTTGTGGGGCAGCTTGAGTTGCACAAAGAATAGGTTTTGGGGAAACTCAAATGTGTTCCCTGGCAGTCACTTGTCCAGGACTTGCTTTAATGTGGGCAAGGACAGGATGCTGCCCTAATTTGGGCATCTGGAAGCAGAGACAGGTCCCCTGGTTCAGACATTCAACGCTGAACAGCTGCTGTGGGGCTGTTCTGGCTGTCCCTGTCCAGGTTGAAAAGTCCCAAGCACATGATGAGGCTGGAAGGAGGGAGATCAGTGTGAAATGTGAAGATTTCTCAGATTTTTGTAGTAATTTTTATAAACATAAATATAATTGGTTAGCTGTGTAGACAACTGAGGCATTGATATTTGTTGGAGCATTCATTCATACTACATTAAATTTAGCACTTGTTTATTTATTTTTTGCAAGTAGGTATTTTATTTGCTCTTTGCCCTTTACCAGAGGGAGTTTGTTCCTGCAGCTCTTCATACTAGGAGGAGCTCCAGCAATGTAATTGATTTTACTCTCTCTGAAACAACACTCCACTTGCTCTCTTAGACCAAACACCTGCCCTGCTAATGTGAAATCACTTGTGTCTCAGCTGCTTCATTAATCACACGGATGTTCTGATATTTTGCATTTCTAATCAAACCACTACCTGCCATATCAATACCCAATTGATTGATTATGTTTACAGACCCAGTGAAGGCTTTGCAAGAATACTGATGAACTTTATGCTTAAAAAGTAGAAATACATCATCTATATCTAATAAAAAGATAAAATCTAGAGCCTCAGCACTAGAAACAGCCAGAACACTGACCACTTAATTTCACCCAGTTATCTCTGTGCCGAGTCTGATCATTTGCGTTTGACCTAGGCAAACTTCAAAGGCATTTGGATGCATCAGGAGATGCAGAACCTACCATTTTCTTCAGCAGTTTGCTTCAATAGTTTGTAACCTCCCTAAAACATTTGTGCCTTATTTCTCATTTAAGTTTGTCTAGCCTTGCTTTGAACCATCATTTCTCGTTATGCCTTTGTCCATAATTGTAAAGTGAATTAAAGAGCACTTCCATTTCCAGTTAATTTTCCTCTTGAGGTCACCTTGATCTTTTCTTTGCTAAGCTAAAGTGATGGTGCTCTTTACATCTCCCAAGGAATTATATTTCCTCCAATTTCCACAATTTTTTAGGGTATTTTTGCACTCTCAGCAACTTTTCATGATTCTTTTAATATAAGTATACCAGAACTGCACATTACCCTAGGCCTAGTTTAGCCAATTTTGTACATAAAGGTAAAAGCCACTTTTTCACCCTTAATCATTACTTCCTTCTTTACATGGCCAAGAATTTCATTAACCCTTTCTATCACAAAATGCTGAGCAGTTCATGCATTCTGACTTCCCTGAATGCTTTCTAGAATTACTTTCCAGGTCCCCCAATCCACATCTTTGTGTTAAAAACAATACTCTTTTGGCCAAAGCAAATATTGCAGACTATGCACAGACGCACATGCCACACATGCCACCTGCACACATGTCAGGTCTTTGAATTCTTCCAGGTAAATGTAAATTGAGGCACATCAGTCCACAGCCAGCATAGGAATGGACAGATATGAGCAATGCAATGTTGTTCATACAAAGATAACATATTTTGTTCATACAAAGATAACAGGTCGTCTTGGTTTCAAAAAAGCCTGAGGAACTTGTATGGACTACACCATGTGGGAAACTGAGTCCCTCATAAGTTTTGGTGTATTTATGCAGAAAACATACCTGGACACATTCAGGTACAGGTGTCTGAGGAAGAAAGAACAGCCAGTGATTCATAAAAAAGGGCTTATGTGTAAGACTCTGCAGCCTTCCCCATCCTTGGCATGGAGAGCGCCCGAGCTGCCGTGGTATGGGCTAGCCACAGGGGAGGCGACCCTCCAGTCCTTCAGCTAAACTTATTCTGTGCTTCAGAGAGGAACAAGGGATTTGCTAATCCAAAATATAATGTTTTATCTGGGGATTTGGCACTTGCTCGTACAGGGAGAGACCTGAGGTCCAGTCCCTGCTCTGAGGGCAATGCACACAATTAGGCTGGAAGGGATTCGTTAAAATGCTAAACTGCTTCTTGGAGCAGGACCAGGAATCCTAACACAAAGCAAAGAGCCTACCCCAAACTGATCCCTGGACTGTGCTTAGATTAATTTATGACAACAAAGTTTCTACTCTGTGCAGTAATCACTTCAATTTAAATGAGTAACAATAAAAAAATTAATGAAATGTAGCTTTATCTAGGGTGGAATTATTTACCATAAACTTTGATTAAATTTTCATAAGGTCCTAATTGATTTTGGCACATATATTTCATTGTCTGTCTACAGGAATTTGTCTAGTAAGCTATTGCATGAGCTCTAGAACATTTCTTCTAGTAATATTTCAGTTACACACTATATCACCTTTTCTCCACTGTAGTCCTACTTTTCCCAAACAAATTATTTATCTCCAGTCTAGCAGCAGCCTCACAAACCTTTTTGTCTGTGCGCTGGGTGGTAGTTAATTACGACCTCTAACAAGAGCCTGCTGAATTACACCGAACTTTCCACTGATGCAGCTATATTGGCGTACTGAATACACACACTCAAAAAACCCACAGGCCTCCTAACTGCTCTGTGCTAGTGATTAGACAAGACTAACATTTCACTGGAGCTGTGTCAGCAAAAATGTGAATGTGGAAAAATTGAGCACAATGATGATACTTTGTGGTGAACAAGTTTTCAAACAATGATTCAAAATTATAGCACATTATCTTCCCTCAGCTAAAATTGCAGAGGGCTGCAGATAAAATCTTGACTTTATTTTCCATATTTGACTGGAGATTATATATTTTTCTGTACTGAAAGCTCAGAATTATCCATAAAGAATAGCCTTATTCACATTACTTTCATATCACACACTGAAAACCATAAAAAAAGAAAATTCCGAGTAAATTTTTTTTTGTCTCCAGCAATAGTCAAGGGAAATGGTTTGCCTCTGTGCGTTGCTACTGTTCCTGGGTGGTGAGAGGCATGAGCAGTGCAGAGAGGAGCGGTTGTGGTTATCGCCTGTGCCTGGGTGTGGAAGGGATGGGATCAGAGTCAGGTCCCTAGCCTTCCCCCCCCGCAAAGCCAATCATATCCTCACCTCTTCCCTCAGAGCCTGGTCTCAATGGCATCATGTCCCTAAACTGTCCTGGCTTCTTGTGATCCTCTCTCCAAGCAACAAAGCCCTCAGCGGCTGTGGGACGGAGAACACCAGACAGAAGAGGCTGCCCATCCGCAGGGAAGATGATATGGGGGCAGCAAAGAGGCCCCTGCAACCCTGCCCCGTGTCCAGGGGATCCCTGCCAGGCAGCAGGGTGAAGACGTGGGCCATGGAAAACAGGGGTACTCAGAAGAATTATTTTCTAAGACAAAAGAACAAACTTTGCCAAAACCTCACAGGTGTGTGGTTAAGCATTGTCTGATGAATTGTCTGATGATATTCTAGTATTAAACAGCGGCTTGTTGCAAACCTTTGGAGAGTGGTGGGGATGCCTCCAACTTTTACTATGATCTGTTAAGTCCCCTCCTACATCACTTCTCCTACATCACAGCAAAGGCTGCCATTTTGCTGCAGCTTGACACTCCATAAAATAAGGTAATGAGCTACTATTAATGACAGCTATATGCACAAACATTGAAATCAGATGCACAAAACCACTAACAGCACAGTCTCTGCACTCCCCAGAGCACAGCAAACAGGAGCAGCCAACAGTGGCAAGGATTTGCACAGCTGCTTCTGGGCTTTGCTTCAAGATCCTCCCAGTCTTATCGGCGCTTTGGAGACTCCTGGGAACTCTCTGACTGAGTGTGGGGTGTCCCAGCTGCTGCTGTTGGGTAAGGGAGGCCAGGCAGACTTTTGCATCTAGCAAACTCCAGCTATTCCTCATCTTAAGGTGCTCTTGTCTCCGGCTGACTGCCAATGAGAGAGTACCAACCACCCATTCAACAAGTGCTAGAGACCTAGATAGCTGCCAGGCCCAGTGCACACTGAAGTGAAAAAGCTCAAAGATGAAGCAGTTTTTGCAGAAAAGTGCATGGGAAGAGGCTGGAAACTCTGCTGAGGGCAGAGTACACATGCTCAGCAGCAGCGGTGACACACCACAAGACATGGTCCCCAATACCAGCTGGAGCAGCACAGCAGGACCCTTGTCTCAGGCTGAGCTCAGGAGCACTACACAGGTCTGTCCTGGGACTAATGCTGTCTAATACCTTTACCAATGGTCTGGAGGAGGTGACAGAAGGCTTGCTCATCAATTTTCCAGATGACATGAAACTGGGGAGACCAGTTGTTATGCTCAAGGACAGGGCTGCCATTCAGGTAGACCTAGACTGGCTGGAGGAATGGGCCAACAGGGACCTCATGAAATTTGACAAAGACAAATACAAAGTTCTGCACCTAGGATGGAAGGACCCTTTGCACCAACACAGGCAGTCCTGGTGGGCAGCAAATGGGACATGGGCCAGCAGTGAGTGCTGACAGCTGATGGCCAACGGCTGAATGAACAGGGACAGAGACAGAGACAGAGATGAAGGGAGTTGTTATCTCCTGCTACTTGGCACTCGTTGGACCACAGCTAGGTACTGCAAACAGTTTTGTCCCCCCCAGTAGAAAAAGGACATTGATAAACTGGAGTGAGGTCCAGTGTTAGACCAGATGGCCTCCTGAAACCCTGGACAACATAAAACAAGAACAGAAACCTCCCAAGAGAGCTGAGATCCAGGCAGGAGAGATGGTGCCAGGAGAGCACTGAGGAGATCCAGCTGAAGGCTGATAAGCATGGAAAGTTTTTGCAAGACCCCTGACAGTCTCTTGCCCCTTCTCTATTGGTTCTTCTCCCCTAGAATGAGCAGTGCTTCACCTCGCCAAGAGAAGAGATGGAGCCTGGGGCTGAGCACGTTAACAACCTCTTCACTCACAAGTCCGGCATGTGAAAATGAGGTCTTAGTATGAGAAAATGAGGTCTTTGGACATATCACACAGGGTGAAAACATGGAGCGTCTTCCTTAAGAGCGGTCCTTTCTGGAGACCTTTGATATTATTCATTTTGTCTCCAGTGGCAGGGCATCAGTTGAAGACATGATTTCTATGACACATATCAGACAGGAAAGCCTCATCTAGCTCAGATGTGGCTCAACTTTTCCAGCTGATGTAGCTGAACACAACCCACAGGAGTTCAGCAGTACATCCATCTTCCATCTGCCTGCAAAAAGACCTCATAACCATGGGATCTCCCTGCTTGCTGTTGCTCAAAACACCTCGCTCAAATGATTTCAGAGCACTGCAAGAGAGTGCAGCTGAAAAGTGCTTCCTGCACACTTTGTGTGGATACAGAGGTGACTGAAATATAATCAAGAGTAGCAGAGGTTGCTGTTTCCAAAGGGAGAACTGATGATAGTCCAGGTCACCTAAGGGAAAGGATGGTCCTGGAGGATATGGGGATGGAGGTGTCACATGCCCCCAGCTCCCCCTTAGCAAGCAGCGATTGCTGCGACTCACAGCTACAGCCACTCTGCCTGCATCAGCTGCTGCAAAGGCTGGAAACAGCTACAAAATCTCAAGCCCCTTTCACGATGGGTCTTCATGGGAAACACCCCCGGGCACTTGTCTCAGCTGGCTCCAGCTGACACGAAGCAAAGGGAGGCACTGCTCTCCAGCTCTGTGTGCAGGGAAGGGGCAACTGCTGTCCTCCGCCTCCCCACCACCGTCAGGTACGTTTTTAACCAGGCAGCTTCAGGAAGCAGGTCATGACCATAATCCGGAGCCTTGCTGTGCCTTCATTAATGTCACAAAGGCTTTTGATACAGCCATAAATTATAAATAAAACCCCATAAATAAACAGTCTGTGAGAGAAATGAAGCATTTTAACTGATGTGTGGGGATCTAATTTTTTTTTGTAATATCTGCCTTTGAACATTTGCTATGGTTCCACTTTTCATGCCACTTGGGCAGGAATATTTTCAAATATTGAAAAATACCTCACTTTCACTTTTGGAGTCTAGCTGTCATAGGTTCAGATCAAACATTCCTGCTACAGGACACAGTGCCTTGTGTCCTTGCAGAGGACTGCTGTGAAACAGCACAGTGAAACATAACCTCTGATAATGCAATGCCTTGGACCCGGGAGTTCACAGGATTGCCACTAGAGATAAATGAAGCTTTTGCCATGTGAGGAAGGCTGAGTTCTTGTCTCTGAGGCTCAGGATGTTTTCTCCCTATAGGGACAGACCCCATTTCTCTGTGATGCTCGTACTGCAATACTCTGATGATGGTGACCTTCTTCAGGTTTTATTGCAGCTCTAGATGGCACAAGGAAACTAAATAATGACAGATCCACACCCCCAGGGAGCATCCAGAGTAAGAAAAGCACACTAAAAGAGATAGCAAGACACAAAAGATATAGGAGGAAGAATGAGATACCCAGAGAAGAAGATGCTCCCGTACAGCTTTACACTTGCTGTCTCTGCCCCTTGTCGCTGTCAGAAACAGAGACAGCATCTCTGATGATGAGTGGGTAGGAGCCAAAGTGACGCAGCCCTAAGCCAGAGGTCTGAGCTCCTGCTACCAGGGCACATGGTAACATGCAGACGTGTTAGTGTTCCTGATGGAGGAGCAGGCAGAGCGGTGTCACAGATGGCCGAGTGTCTATTGCTACAGCACTTTGGTATGACAGATGAGCAATGGATCTAATTATATCACTGGAAGAAGAGAACCATCTTGCACTTTCCTGTGATCTACGCTACTCATTGCAGAGCTGCTGTGTAGTACAAGGTGCAGTGGAGCGTTAGCTACTCTACAGCACTGCAATACATCAGGCATGTACCCATTCTGTGGCCACCCTAATATACGGCACTGCCTTTACTTGCCAGTCCATCACTTGAAAAAGGGACAGGGTGTGTAAAAAGCCTCAGTCAGATAACTGCATTGAGAGTATAAGTTTCACACAACTCATGCAGAAAGCAACGAACTGTATCAAGGGCTTATATTCACTTTCTCCTGACCGCTCAGCGGCTATTCATAAAAGAGCATGAAAGAACAATTCCAGCTGAGTGCATGTCCTAATGCACTTATGTTCCTGTAATCATTCTGTTTCATCTCGATTATAACCAGAACACGTGGTGCAACTAGAGAGGGAGAACAGCAGCAGGAAAAAAGAGGTATAGCTGGATGTCGTGGTTTAACCCCAGCCGGCTACTAAGCCCCACACAGCCGCTCACTCACTCCCCCCTGGTGGGATGGGGGAGAGAATCAGAAGAGTAAAAGTGAGAAAACTTGTGGGTTCGCATAAAGACACTTTAAAAGGTAAAGCAAAAGCTGCATGCACAAGCAAAGCAAACCAAGGAATTCATTCACTGCTTCCCATCGGCAGGCAGGTGTTCAGCCATCTCCAGGAAAGCAGGGCTCCATCACACGTAATGGTTACTTGGGAAGACAAACACCGTAACTCTGAACATCCCCCCCTTCCTTCCTCTTCCCCCAGCTCTATATATGAGCATGATGTCACATGGTGTGGAATATCCCTTTGGTCAGCTGGGATCAGCTGACCCGGCTGTGTCCCCTCCCAACTTCTTGTGCACCTCCAGCCTCCTCACTGGGGGGGTGGTGTGAGGAGCAGAAAAGGCCTTGACTCTGTGTAAGCACTGCTCAGCAGTAACTAAAACATCCCTGTGTTAGTAACACTGTTTCCAGCACAAATCCAAAACGTAGCCCCATACTAGTTACCATGAAGAAAATTAACTCTATCCCAGCCCAAACCAGCACACTGTGCAATAGTTACCTATTGATCTATGAGCCTGATGTTATAACATGTATAATCCCTGAGTTGGACGGGTTACTGCAGACCATTGCCCTGGTCCCCTGGACCTGAGTGAACCAGGTGATGTGTCAGGGCCCACACACGGTTGTGCACCTCTGAGAGGTATGCTCCATGTTCCCTCTCTGCAGTATACCTGACCCCCGTTCCTGCAGGTAGCAGAGCTGCTCTGCACAATTTTACAAATTGTCCATTTGTAGGCTTTTTGATGTAAAGAAGTGAGAAAAGAGAGAAAAGGGGGGGCCTTCTGAAGCTTTAAGTGCTTGCAAGAACTAAAGAGATAGCAACTAAGATAGTAACAGTTGACTATACTCCTATGGAAATCCTCTACTGCCACTATTGCATCATCGCTCAGATCAGTCCTCTTCCAAAGGCTGAATTAGTACCATGGGCTAGCATATTAACATATAAGGGGCTGCAATAGAATCTAGCACNGATGAGTGGGTAGGAGCCAAAGTGACGCAGCCCTAAGCCAGAGGTCTGAGCTCCTGCTACCAGGGCACATGGTAACATGCAGACGTGTTAGTGTTCCTGATGGAGGAGCAGGCAGAGCGGTGTCACAGATGGCCGAGTGTCTATTGCTACAGCACTTTGGTATGACAGATGAGCAATGGATCTAATTATATCACTGGAAGAAGAGAACCATCTTGCACTTTCCTGTGATCTACGCTACTCATTGCAGAGCTGCTGTGTAGTACAAGGTGCAGTGGAGCGTTAGCTACTCTACAGCACTGCAATACATCAGGCATGTACCCATTCTGTGGCCACCCTAATATACGGCACTGCCTTTACTTGCCAGTCCATCACTTGAAAAAGGGACAGGGTGTGTAAAAAGCCTCAGTCAGATAACTGCATTGAGAGTATAAGTTTCACACAACTCATGCAGAAAGCAACGAACTGTATCAAGGGCTTATATTCACTTTCTCCTGACCGCTCAGCGGCTATTCATAAAAGAGCATGAAAGAACAATTCCAGCTGAGTGCATGTCCTAATGCACTTATGTTCCTGTAATCATTCTGTTTCATCTCGATTATAACCAGAACACGTGGTGCAACTAGAGAGGGAGAACAGCAGCAGGAAAAAAGAGGTATAGCTGGATGTCGTGGTTTAACCCCAGCCGGCTACTAAGCCCCACACAGCCGCTCACTCACTCCCCCCTGGTGGGATGGGGGAGAGAATCAGAAGAGTAAAAGTGAGAAAACTTGTGGGTTCGCATAAAGACACTTTAAAAGGTAAAGCAAAAGCTGCATGCACAAGCAAAGCAAACCAAGGAATTCATTCACTGCTTCCCATCGGCAGGCAGGTGTTCAGCCATCTCCAGGAAAGCAGGGCTCCATCACACGTAATGGTTACTTGGGAAGACAAACACCGTAACTCTGAACATCCCCCCCTTCCTTCCTCTTCCCCCAGCTCTATATATGAGCATGATGTCACATGGTGTGGAATATCCCTTTGGTCAGCTGGGATCAGCTGACCCGGCTGTGTCCCCTNATGGGGTATGCCTCTGGTCAGTTGGGGTCAGCTGTCCCAGCTGTATCCCCTCCCAACTTCTTGTGCACCTCTGCCTACTCACTGGGGGGGTGGTGTGAGGAGCAGAAAAGGCCTTGACTCTGTGTAAGCACTGCTCAGCAGTAACTAAAACATCCCTGTGTTAGTAACACTGTTTCCAGCACAAATCCAAAACGTAGCCCCATACTAGTTACCATGAAGAAAATTAACTCTATCCCAGCCCAAACCAGCACACTGTGCAATAGTTACCTATTGATCTATGAGCCTGATGTTATAACATGTATAATCCCTGAGTTGGACGGGTTACTGCAGACCATTGCCCTGGTCCCCTGGACCTGAGTGAACCAGGTGATGTGTCAGGGCCCACACACGGTTGTGCACCTCTGAGAGGTATGCTCCATGTTCCCTCTCTGCAGTATACCTGACCCCCGTTCCTGCAGGTAGCAGAGCTGCTCTGCACAATTTTACAAATTGTCCATTTGTAGGCTTTTTGATGTAAAGAAGTGAGAAAAGAGAGAAAAGGGGGGGCCTTCTGAAGCTTTAAGTGCTTGCAAGAACTAAAGAGATAGCAACTAAGATAGTAACAGTTGACTATACTCCTATGGAAATCCTCTACTGCCACTATTGCATCATCGCTCAGATCAGTCCTCTTCCAAAGGCTGAATTAGTACCATGGGCTAGCATATTAACATATAAGGGGCTGCAATAGAATCTAGCACTTTAATTTTGTTTGTATAAATCTGACACTGGCAATTCATAAAACACAATATACAGTGGAGTGGTGGGCATGCAGAAGTATGCACTCTTCTAGTTTTCACTGNGATGAGTGGGTAGGAGCCAAAGTGACGCAGCCCTAAGCCAGAGGTCTGAGCTCCTGCTACCAGGGCACATGGTAACATGCAGACGTGTTAGTGTTCCTGATGGAGGAGCAGGCAGAGCGGTGTCACAGATGGCCGAGTGTCTATTGCTACAGCACTTTGGTATGACAGATGAGCAATGGATCTAATTATATCACTGGAAGAAGAGAACCATCTTGCACTTTCCTGTGATCTACGCTACTCATTGCAGAGCTGCTGTGTAGTACAAGGTGCAGTGGAGCGTTAGCTACTCTACAGCACTGCAATACATCAGGCATGTACCCATTCTGTGGCCACCCTAATATACGGCACTGCCTTTACTTGCCAGTCCATCACTTGAAAAAGGGACAGGGTGTGTAAAAAGCCTCAGTCAGATAACTGCATTGAGAGTATAAGTTTCACACAACTCATGCAGAAAGCAACGAACTGTATCAAGGGCTTATATTCACTTTCTCCTGACCGCTCAGCGGCTATTCATAAAAGAGCATGAAAGAACAATTCCAGCTGAGTGCATGTCCTAATGCACTTATGTTCCTGTAATCATTCTGTTTCATCTCGATTATAACCAGAACACGTGGTGCAACTAGAGAGGGAGAACAGCAGCAGGAAAAAAGAGGTATAGCTGGATGTCGTGGTTTAACCCCAGCCGGCTACTAAGCCCCACACAGCCGCTCACTCACTCCCCCCTGGTGGGATGGGGGAGAGAATCAGAAGAGTAAAAGTGAGAAAACTTGTGGGTTCGCATAAAGACACTTTAAAAGGTAAAGCAAAAGCTGCATGCACAAGCAAAGCAAACCAAGGAATTCATTCACTGCTTCCCATCGGCAGGCAGGTGTTCAGCCATCTCCAGGAAAGCAGGGCTCCATCACACGTAATGGTTACTTGGGAAGACAAACACCGTAACTCTGAACATCCCCCCCTTCCTTCCTCTTCCCCCAGCTCTATATATGAGCATGATGTCACATGGTGTGGAATATCCCTTTGGTCAGCTGGGATCAGCTGACCCGGCTGTGTCCCCTCCCAACTTCTTGTGCACCTCCAGCCTCCTCACTGGGGGGGTGGTGTGAGGAGCAGAAAAGGCCTTGACTCTGTGTAAGCACTGCTCAGCAGTAACTAAAACATCCCTGTGTTAGTAACACTGTTTCCAGCACAAATCCAAAACGTAGCCCCATACTAGTTACCATGAAGAAAATTAACTCTATCCCAGCCCAAACCAGCACACTGTGCAATAGTTACCTATTGATCTATGAGCCTGATGTTATAACATGTATAATCCCTGAGTTGGACGGGTTACTGCAGACCATTGCCCTGGTCCCCTGGACCTGAGTGAACCAGGTGATGTGTCAGGGCCCACACACGGTTGTGCACCTCTGAGAGGTATGCTCCATGTTCCCTCTCTGCAGTATACCTGACCCCCGTTCCTGCAGGTAGCAGAGCTGCTCTGCACAATTTTACAAATTGTCCATTTGTAGGCTTTTTGATGTAAAGAAGTGAGAAAAGAGAGAAAAGGGGGGGCCTTCTGAAGCTTTAAGTGCTTGCAAGAACTAAAGAGATAGCAACTAAGATAGTAACAGTTGACTATACTCCTATGGAAATCCTCTACTGCCACTATTGCATCATCGCTCAGATCAGTCCTCTTCCAAAGGCTGAATTAGTACCATGGGCTAGCATATTAACATATAAGGGGCTGCAATAGAATCTAGCACTTTAATTTTGTTTGTATAAATCTGACACTGGCAATTCATAAAACACAATATACAGTGGAGTGGTGGGCATGCAGAAGTATGCACTCTTCTAGTTTTCACTGTGGATGAAAAATCTGCTAATGAAGTTGAATTATCCAATACAGTCTGCTAACTACGCTACCCTTCGGCTGCAGAGCCATTTCAGTTTTTGCAAATCTACAGTCTCTTCTTTTTAAAGAATGACTATATGGAATAGGCAGAAAAACAAGTTATACTGGTGATTCTCATTAAAAAAGTGTTTTTAAGCAATATGTTTTAAGAAAACTATCTGAAGAAATTAAAATAGAGATTTTTACTCATGCCTTCTCTAGCTTAGCTGACTGACTCCCTGCAACTTCAGTAGTGGCTCTACATACTCTAGGGCTTATGGCACTGCATTGTTAGTCAATGTATAATGACCTGACCTGAATGACTTTTGTTTTTCCATCTGAATTCCCCAAGAACAACCCTGCCATTTGGTGCTGGGTGTAATCTGATCATACCAGAGGTGTGTGAAGGAGCAGCTGTGTAAAGATATGGATGCGGCTGCAAAGATAAAAACCAGCCTCCAGTATGGAGGGGTGCCTAGGGTGCTGGGAATGGGTCTAGCATCCCTAGCTGTGGTAGGCATTGCAGGGTTATACAGCGTTCAAAGCAAATCAACATGGTCACCCACTATCATGTTGCTGAGTCCAAGAAAGCAAGCTACTCATCACTGCAGACTTCTTGAGGCTACTTGCTGCTCTGTTGTTTGGGCTGTCTATACAGGTATATTTTCATATGCCAGCTGTCTCACCAGGGCAGAACAGAGACTTAAACACAGCCTACTTGCAGAATGGATAAGATATCTGGCATGGGAACATTTTCTTGTTTCCCTGATTTCACACTGATGCTTCTCTGTTCCTCTTCAGCTGCTGATAACTGTTGTTAGAAGGCTGAAGCCCTTAGACTGTTGGTGTAATCAGGAAGGAATGATGTCTCACTAGTGATTTTTATTGCTGTGGTGGATAATTACTACCTGCAGTATCTCCTGACATCTGCTGGCTTTTTGTGCCTTGCAGAATTTCTGAAGAAATGGCCTGGGAAAAGTTTTGGAGAGAGGACTCTAGGCAAAGGTGAATGTGCAAATAGGCTTCAAAAGTCTTCATCTATATTTTATGTATTGTGGCAATTCCCAAATCCTTAATCTTAGGCTAATACAGCTCCTTATGTGCTAGGTACCTCACAAATGCAAAACAAACCCAGATGCTCTTCCTTGATATATTTAGCACCCAGGCACATAGATTTTGCTTCTTCCTTTTTGCATCACTTTAATGAAGAATTTTAAGGAACAAGTAAAGGATACACCTTTAAAATTGTTGCACAGACTAGAATCGTGCTCAAGTAACCAGTGCAAATGTGGTGGTACTTATATACCCCAGTGGACAACTGCCTTAGTTTAAAGCTATTCATTTCTAATAGACTTTCTCTGACTTACACCTGCTACAGATCTTGCCCTGTCTCTTGAAATGCATCTAGTTTGCGCACAATGGTTGGGATTTAAAAGGAGCATACGCATATTAGTTTCCAAAATCCCATTACATTTTAATAAGATTTCTACTTGTAACGGACTGAGGTCTCTTGAAAAACTCAGCTTGAATTCCCAGTTTCCACACTGCTACCACTGAATTAACTCTGTGGCAATTCCTTCCAGAAAGGTTAGTGTTAATTTTAATTTTTTTTAGCAGCTTCTCTCCTGCATCTCAGTCGTTTAGGACTTTCTTCTTGCTTGACTTAGTTTTGTGCTTCATTTTTTTTTTATCATCCTTGCTAAGGATATCTCTGAATATAGAGTGACACTCATACCTGACACCATGAACAGGAAAATTGATGAGTCACAGCAGCTCCAACTTCCCACCTGCATCAGCGATGGAGAAATATCCTGCTAGGAATAACCATGCACTTTATAGTCAGCTTTCCCCATGCCCGTCACCCTGAGTTACAGATTTTTTCTAAACTCCACATTTACAAATGCACACAAAAAAAAAAGCTTCAAGTTTTAAATAATAAAGAGACAATCAAGGCAAGTCCATGACCCATCGCCAGAGCTGTCCCTCCACCTGGCCTTTTCCAATCAGCCTGAATCCTATTTCCCTTTGATCACCAACACGTGTTTCCTAGGTGGGATGCAGCCATGGGATGGAGGAGGATGCTGCAAAGTCCTATAGGGCTATTGCACCTTGCAAGCGCTACATGGAGTGGTACTACTGGGGAGATGAAATCCTATACCTCCTTTACATTCCCCTTATATCCCTGCCTAGCTGCCAGGGAAGCTGTTTCCAAATGTTTTGATCCAACAGACTGTGGTCAGCCTGCAATGTATTTCTCACAGGCTCTCCAGCACTTCATAACCAGACTTACAGTGAAAGACCAGTGCAGGTGGGGGGAGCTGGGGCAGCTGCTGCACCTGGGGAGCACCAGGGTTTCTGGTGGCCTCTCACCACTAGGTTCACTGGTACTTTCCAAGCATTAATGACTGGGAGATAGAGGGGGGAATTTTTAGTTGGAGTGGCTCCCATTGCAGAAGGGGAGTGAGGTTGGACTTCACAGCATGTAGGATGGCAGATATGCCCATCTCTTTGGAAGCAAATTACCTGTGAGAATTTAACTGGTGTAAAAATCCTCCCGAAGTATATAGTCAACATCAGCCTCTTCCAGGGACTTTCTCTTCTCTCTAAAAGATAGTTGTCTTTAGCAGTTATTTGTGTCTAACTGTGAGAGAGTCTTTGCATGTATTCCTGCTTGTAAATAATACGATAAAATATATGGGCAGCTCAGGTGCTGTAATGCTTGCAGCATCTTTGATGAAAGCACATACAGATAGAAGCTTCCTGTATTCATTCTGATATATTTCAGAGACCTTATCACAGCAGGAGATGCTGGTTCCCTCAGAAACACTCTGCTGAGCACTTCTTGATGGGATCTTGTCAATGCTTCAAGATATGATCCTCAGCTTGGGGCTCTGCTCAGCATCGTGTGGCCTCTCATTGGCAACAGCTCTGTTGGTATTTCACCAACGTTTATTTTGCACTAAGTGCCTTGCAAGGTGCGGGGAGCAATTCAGAGTCCTTGCCCTCACATGGACTGTAAGGGACAGCTTAGGAGGGATGTGCAACCAATGCCCCCTTGGCCATTAGCTTTCACACCCCATGCTGGGGCTGGACACTGTTACAGCTGCACACACAAGGCCATCTGGGTGAGCCTCACTGCCAGAGGGACACGGTCTGTGTCATTTCAGACACTTTCTTTGTATATTGCCACAAGTATATTGCCAAGATTTTGAATCCACAGTGTTAGGGAGTGCTCCGTGTGTCCAGAACACCTTCTAGGCTCAAGGACAATTCCTGGCCCCTGCTAAATCCTAAGGGCTGGCATGGCAGTTGTGTCCTTCTCCTTTTGCGCTTGAGCCCAGGCATGAAGGCACTGGTCCAGGCTGGGGCCATCCCATGGGGCTGACTGGTGTGGGCTGAGGTGGCCTTCCGCACGCCCAGGTGAGCAGGGTGGTGGGGCCAGCCACGTTCCTCCGGGCAGTTGGCCAGAAACCCTCCTGCTTCGCCCACTCAGTCCACCAAAATGCAGACACTGGCTCCATGCCACGCTCCATCCTACTGCTGAACCAATCATTACAACATCCCTATGCAAGCAGATTAAATTAGTATTTTCTCCATCTAGGAAATTGGAGGTGGGCAGGTGGACCAAGAGGGTAAGTGACTTGTTCACAAGGACTCGGCCATCCTGTCCCCTCTCCCACTGTCTCCCTGCGGGGCTGGGGGAAAGCCCGTAGTCCCAGGTTGGGAGGCTGGGGACAATCACCTCCAGGGGAGACACCAGCTGTCTCACAACTACTCAAAAAAGGACCAGACTCTCAATATATCTTCCAATTAAGGACAGAAGTAGGGCCCTACACTTCTTGCCCACTACTTCTGAACGCTTGGCATCCTGACTGGCTCACACGGCCAAAGGAGACTCAGGATGACAAATTCTGCTTGAAGCTATCTTCAGTGTGTACTAAAGAGAGTCAAAATGGTGAAGGGCGACAACACTCTCATTTGCAGCAAGGAGAGCTAAAAGTGTCACTTCAGTGCAAAGCTGTTAGAAACCACGATAGTTTCTGCCTCTGTGCAATGAGCTGTGTGCTGCGTTCTCAGTCTGCAATGAGCTGTGGTGACTTCTCAGTGCTGTTCCTGCTCTTCTGTCCTTACCGTGTCATCTTCATCCAGTAAGTAGCCAAGAGAAGACTCCATTTATGTGTTTTAAATTGTTCTTTGCCTTTCTGCACATGTGTTCAGACGTGCAGTGGGGATAATAAAAAATGCATAGAAAATTAACATGATAGTGTACATGTCATTAAAAACAAACAAGACAGCCAGCTCTCACATGCAGATTTAGCTTGGATCTATGGAGGTGAAAGTCTAACCCAGGAGTAGCAAGTAAAATCTACTACATTTTATTTGATTTTTCTTCCTAACTGGATAGGCTTCTGAAAATGATGACTTCTTTAAAAAAATCACAAATCTAACATGCTTCATCTGTCTGGATAATGATCTCTGCACTCACTGAGCTAATCATACAAGCATTATTTTCAAATTATCCTAACATACCTAAGACTGTGCATAAAAGTTGGTGGAAAATATTTTTTTTAAATGTGAAATTTAAGGGAGGAAGAGAAACAGGAAGTAAAATATGAAAAAGAAAAATAATATTGTGTTGGTTTCTGATTTGAAAAAAAGGATAATATTTAGGAGAAAATGTGGGGGTTTTTTTCCCTGCCGATAACATCTCTGAGTCAGAAGCTGTTGATCAGCTCCTGCAAGCTTTCATGGCTGTGGTCATGAGAGAACTCTATAACATCCAGGCTTTTTATGAGTGTGATCTGTAACACTGCCGTTGTCTCTAGCTCTCTGCTTTGCTCTTTGAGGTTTTCCTGCCACCTTGCTTTAAAGCACAAACTCTAGACTGGAGTTGTTTGGTTACTGTCAGACATTGTGCCCAAAGAAAAATGTCTTACTTCTTTAGCTTTTGTTTTGAGTAGCTGTATTCTTTTAAGTTCATCCTTTTTACCATCAGCCGTGGTTGCAGACAGCCAGCTGATTGTCAACAGTTTCCTACTGCACTGATTCATCTCTCAGTGTCTTTTCATTTTTTCCATCAAAAAGTGTTTGTAAGTAAAAAATGTTGACCAGTTCTATTGTGCTCTCTGGAACATTAAAAGAACAGTGGGTATGAAGTCTTATAACGAGCTGCCACATCTTCCCTTTTTCACTGGGTTTCTTTGACCATAGCTGAGCTCACTGATTAGAATGCAGGATTTTTACTATTAGATGAATATAGAAAAAATCGGAATGCCTGCTGCGACAAGCAATTACAGCGAGAAAAGAGTGAGAGAAAAAGTGAGAAGAAATATTAAGGATAGTAAATGTAGCTGTCTTTGGAAGAAACCCCTCAAAATTATAACAATACTTTCTTTCAGCTAGAACAGAACTGTGATGCTATTGCACTGGCACTGGCATTTCAGTTCAAATCAGGAGCGCTCTTTAAATCTGAGTCAATAGTCCCCTTCCACTGTGTTTGGGTCACCTTATGGGAAGGCCTTGGAGTGCACGAACAGGATTCCTTCTGGATGAAACAGGACCAGGAGATATTTCCTATTAATTCATCAATGTCTCTGATGGGTGTTCATCCTTGGGGCCAGACTGGATCTAGTCTGGGGGAACCTGCCTTGAAATGTGAGCAACATGGGTGCTGCTGCTCAGCACCAACCCTTCTTCTGCACAGACCCACTCCAAGGCATTGCACTGCTTCCTAATGCAGGCATAGCCTGTGACTAAAGAAAGGTCACAGAGTACTCCCTGAAATCAGCCAACACTGCAATGTTCGTAACTCAGATACATTCAGTGAGGTAATCTACCCTACCCTACCCTACCCTACCCTACCCTACCCTATCCTATCCTATCCTATCCTATCCTACCCTATCCTATCCTATCCTATCCTATCCTATTATACAGTGGCCCACCATCACTGTAAAATCTCAGTGTCTTCCAGTAGTGCATTAAGCAATATGAGTAACATTTGTCAACATTTACACAAAGGATAACCAAGACCTCACTGTTTTCAGGCTCTCCAAAACTGAACAAGAAGCTGTAATGATGAAATTCTCTTATTGATTCAACTGATCAAAAAGTATTTGCATTAGTAGCACAGGATAATTGGGACACATTATAACAAAACATCTGATTGGTAATGTAATGCTGTTCTGAATATGAATACAGTATCCTTTCATGCATTTAATATTTCCATTAATCACTAACTTGGTGCCATCTTCAATTTTGCTGAACAGCCTTCAAGCTGGGAAGTTTTTTTTAAATCTACTCTTGTATTTACAGATCCTCTTAGACTGCCTGACAATATGAACCTTTCATTTTAAAACAGACTGAAAATCAGCATGAGATAATGCTTACATTGGTATTCTTCTTCCCCTTCCTCTCTTAGGGCATTGCTTATTATTTGTTTCTTTAGCAGAGGAAACAGAAGGGACTTGGCAAATGTAGAACTGCAGCCTTTTCCCTCTGCAATGTACGTGGCTGCTGTTATCCTAAGTCACTAATATGTCATCGTTTCCAGGCTTAGCTTGGTTGCTTCATGAAGACTTCTGATGCAGGGAGCCCCATACTTCTCCAGGCAGCAAACACAGAAGACAAGGTGGAATCAGCTGCTTCTCTGTCCCCGCCTCCCCAGACCTCAGCTGCCACTAACTGCTGAAAGGAGACAATCTATTTTCTTTCCGCAGTACCTGATCTCCAAGGAGACATACTTCTAACAAACAAGGCAAAAATAATATGAGGCAACGTGATACTCCTAGTCCAACATTTTGAAATTAGGCACATCTGTGCTGTTGGAAGAACAGATGTTGACATCAGGTCAGCCAGACATATGCAGCATATAAAATGTGGTGTGCAATCAACAGGTATCAGTAAAGTTAATAGGGCTGCAAATATAAATATGCAGCCCTCCAAGGACCAGCATAATTCTGCTGAGTGTTACAAGTGCTCAAATCCTGCTGAAGGTAATTAAAGTTGAAGGCCCTCTGCATTTTTCAGAAGATCTAAAACATTTAGCTTAGGACCAGATCCTTTTTGCTAAGTGAAACTCTCCCTCTTTTCTTTCCTTAGGAACTTCTTTGGTTTTGTCACAGATTTCCTCCCTCCTCACCTTAATCCCTTGAAGACAGGTTTGCACATTTTGCTAAATCAATGAGCAAGGTTAGGACAAAGAATGACAGATCAGACCATACATAAAAAATCTGTCCAACAGTCACTATTACAAAAATGCACCTATAGCTTTTTGGCTGATGCTTCATGACCACTTTTTTCAAGGTTGCAATTTAGGTTTTGAAAGTAGCAATCATGTATTATATCTTAAAATCCCACTTATGTATTCACAGATACAGTGAGATTCCAAATTATATCAGTCCACTGAGTTAATAACTAACATAAGGGTCTGCTAACATTGTGGAAATGCATTGTAAATTCCTTCAATATCAGAAAGATCAAGAGTAAACACAGCTCTAACCCTGGGAAATTGCTGAAAATTCTGCGAAAACAAATTTATTTTGTCTCTGCTCTGGAAATGGGTCCCCAGTGCACCCATTAGAGCAGAAGCAAGCCCTGCCAAAGAAGCACTAAATGCCACAAAGAGCCATCCATGATGTCCAGTCCAGCTTCCTCTGGTACTTGTCGCCACAGGCAATTATGATCAAAGTAGCAAATTTCTCTCAGATTATACACAGCATGGGATAAGATCCTGTATTTGTACAGCTTTACTTGTTTTTTGGAGAAGTGTCCCTGAGGTGGAACAGAAGGCTATGCATTAGATTATTTTCCTTTGTTTCTTTGTTTACTCAATAATTATCATATGTAAGGAACCTAGATTAAAAATATTTTTATACTTTCTGGAAAATTACCAGTGTTATCAAATAAACATGACATGCTTGGCTTTGGTAATGGTAAAGACCAGTTTTCTGCTTCTATAAATGCCCCAGGTAGAAAACATGGGAAATAGCTGCACGATTTTGTGAAATAAATGACTCCTTGTGGTTTTCCTGTTTAATGTCATGCTTTCTGTTGTCTGACCACAGGAATTAACTTCTTTCCAGAGACACAAGGAACCGGGAAAGACAGCTCAGTAGTTTAGACTGGTACAGGCATACTGAAGAAGAGGAGCCAAACCAGGATCCTGCTGGGGCCTGGTGATCAAGCCCTGGCTTACTACAGCAGGTACTGGTCAGGAAGCTGCAGGCTGAATAGCCATAAATAAATACAATAGTCATAAATGAAGTCATTAAAGGAAAGGCCATTCCCCAGAGAGAGGACAAGGACCACGAAGCATCCCTGGAAAAACCACACAGCTCAGGGAAAGCTCACCCACTGGGTCCTGCAGATGTGAACGTGGAGACATCATTCTCCTTAGAGAGGCTGCTTTGTTACATGAAGGATCACCAGGATTTCAGACAGGCACAGCCAGGAGCATGACTGACTCCTCTCGAACACCTCTGCAAGTGTATCAGGTCATGCATTTCTGAATATTGCTGAAACTTCCTTCTTATACGCCAATGAACCAGTGACCCTTCTCATACACACCATCAGCAGCTCTCCCCACACAGTTTACATTGTCTGTTTGCATCCATGAACAGATCTAGTGTCCAGCTTCAGTGAGTTGAGGCAAATGTCAGAGAGACAAATCTTGCCTAATCTCCATAGAAATCTGTGTTGTCACCAGCTTCTTATTAGTGATGGAGCTGTGGTCTACAAAGGTGAATTATGCCACCCAAATGGTGTGACTTCTTGAACAGATCATGAATAGAGAAAATTCCACATGGAAGATTGGAGAGCACTGTGCTAAGAAGTTCTGTTTCTCTGATACAGGAAGCTTCATTTTTGCTTTCTGCACAGTTCACTGAGCTCCTGTGGACACAGTCTTCTAGTGTCCATGCTCAAAATTCTTACCTGTTCTTGCTACACTCAGGCAGAATTTGCTGCTAGTTGTCAAAGCACAAAGTGCATGTGGAGGTCAAGGGAACCCCCCACATTTTCTTGTCTTTTGGTGGAAAGCACAGCAGCTTTTAACCATGAGAAAGTCAACATACATCTCTGTTCTCCTCATTATGTGACAATAATGCAAATTGAGACTTACTGCTCAAAAACAGAGAAGAAAATTTTTTTGCTGATGTGGAGAGTTCGTTTCTTTTATGTCACTTACAAATGGGGAAAAATGTGTTATTTGTGCTCCCTTATCTCATTCAGGCAGGACCTAGAAGAGTCTCTTTTTTTCTCCTGTTACTGGTTTTTACCTTAGTAATGTGAAAAATGTCAAGCTGACGCTGCCCTTGCTTGTCTGAAAACTTTTACATTCTCAGGGGTGAACCAGCATTGCAATCCTTGTACTTGCCTGCCTTGCATTTCCCATAGTTTGTCTTTTTCATGTTCAATCAGACTGTGGTCCCAATCCCACACTGAGCTGCCTGTGAGCAGATGACGGCTCCTGTATGCAATTCAGGTGGGGAAAGAGCCTGAGCACTGTCTGCTTCCTACCACGTCCCAGCAGATTTGGTGAGTTCCTGTTTCCTTGTCTGGAAGAAAACAATGACACAGGGACTGGCAATACATTTGGTGTATCTTATCTTATCTACAAACATTCACCAGTTCTGTTACAGAAAGCATTAAAACAAGCAGCTTTTCTAGGAATTAAGCCTGAAGCCTACACTCATGTCTGCAGTGTAACTGCTTCCAGGACTGGCTCTGGTCAGAGCAAGTAAAACCTCCATGGCTAAAACCATGGTAAAGAAAAGGCCTCCAAGAGTGTAATATTGGCATCTGATGATTTCAGTCTTGATAATATACATGTCATTTTGCGTTTGCTGTCAGAGAAGGTATTGAAGGTGCAACAACTCTGAATGCATCCAAAAATGAAACAATCTCTTGAATGATGCCAACCCACCGCCACCTGGTATTTCAAACTGGAGCAAAACAGAGGAAATGCTGAGTCATTAACAAAGACTTCTTCCCTCAATAGAGTTAATGATTCCAGTTAAATGGATGTCAACAAAGGTAAAACAAAGACCATCTCAAATAGAAATAATAACAATTTAATTCTGTCTGAATCAGGTTTAATTTCATGGACTATTGTTTTTGATAAATTCTGTTTTGTTCCCAGCCATCTATGGAGTCATTCACGAAGCATAGGGCAAACAAATTTCAATTTGTCACCTGAGCAGAAAACAAAAAAAGTAAACAAAGAAAAAATCTCTTTAGCTTCCCACACATCACAGATAAACAAAACAGGGTGCAATATCTACTTTGCCTTCTAATACCTCTTCAGCTGTGTCAACACTGATGGGCACAGGCTTCCATGTCCTGGATTCCCTCAAGCTCCAGGTCAGTCAAATGCAGACCCACAGCTCCAGTCAGGTGGGTGGGCAGCTGGACCAACAGTGTCTCAATCTCAGCCAGCTCTCTTCTGTCACTAGCTCTAGGTAAGCAGTTACAAAGCTGTGCTACACAACTGATAATAATGACTTTTCAGTCTGCATCAGGTGTTCACCATCTGGTCTCTTGCCTTACTCCCTTGACTGAATTGCACTTTTGTGTTCAGCAGGCAAAATATAAGCGTGTTGTGCTCCAGAAGCTTATAGTGAAGAAGGATGATAATGTACCTTAAAGAAAGATAATTTTCCTTACAATGGAGAGAAAAGGCAAGACAGTCTTCTTGCTCCAATGTGTGTACTTCAATTTGTTAAGGTTTAGGATAAAAAGGCCACCTGTTTCCACGGTGAAGTTTTAGTGAAATTCTTCTCCAATATTTTGACACCTTGTTATTTGCATTTCTCTTGTCCTTTAAAAAACCCCCACAACTCTGTGTACTGAAGCAAGCTAGCAGCAAACTTCTTATGGCTTTTGGAAGCTTGTATTCCAGATGGCCTGGACAAAACTATACCATATTATATAAAAGATCCAAATTGCACAAGTCAATGCATGGAGAATATTTCCGGTGATGACACTAAGTTGTTTACCAGGGCATGTGTAGTGTCCCCCCAGGCTGATATCATCAAATGCTAAACGCTTTGTGGTTTTAATCCGCATTCATCAACTTTACTGTTATACTTAGAGCATCTGTCTTGCTCTCTTAATACATGCTGCTAACCAGATGGCCTCAGAAAACACAACCATATGAAGTCTGATCCCACTTAATTCTTAATCTCTTCATGAGTTGCACTTTCTTGATTTTGCATCAAAAAGAAGCATAATCTAGTAGCAGGAGAGTGGCAGTTGATTCAGTCCACAGTTCTGCCCTTGATGTATGCGATGGAGACAAGACAATAGTGTCTCTCAAATACATAGCTTTAAAAACCTGTTTGAAAGGGAGTTCAGCTGTGACAAATAATATTTTAAAGTATTACAAGGTTTTCTGTGTCATTATAGTGTGAGAATCCATGATAGAGGCTTCTGAGGATCAGAGGACATAAAAACATTGTTAAGCTTTTAATATAAAAGACTGCGATGTCATCCTTTTAAAAGGGCTTCTACATGGTTAAAGCCACCTAGTCATTGTCATGTCCTTTGTAGAAGAAAACAATTACTTTTCTTATTTTACTTCTCCGAGGGATTTCCCATAGCTGGGTAAGGAGGAGCTATGAAAATGAACCTGTGTGGCTTTCCTCCCTTCAGTGCCCATGCACCTCTTTACACTAAGAACCAATTTAAAAAGACACAATTCTGTTCAACACTTAGAGCAAAAACCCAATGTCAGGCCAGGGTACTGCTTGGTCTCAGGACTGAGAGCATCGCTTCATTGGGATGAATCATGGAATTTGTTACTCTGCAGTTGATATGACAGGCCACACACTTGCCTGTAATTTGTCAAAAAGCCTTGACAGATAAATGTATGGTTAGAGGTGATGGCAAGCAGTAATTAAGAAATTCTGCCGTTCCTCCCTCAATCATTGTGTAGTATCTAAGTCCAGGAGGCAGCTTCCAGAGGTTTGCAGGTAGATGTCACCTACAGACACGAAACCAATCAAGCTTAGAAAATACTTCCAGGGTTTGTTTTTTTTTCCACCTTGGAGATCCTGAGAAGTATTTAAAAATGAAAACGTGACTTGACAACTTGCAGAGGGAAATAGTACCTGTTTGGTATTTTTCTCCGGCTGATCTGCAGTGTGTGCAGTGATTCATGCACAGGCTTAGAAGTGTCAAGAGCTCTTCCACAGACATCTTTGCTCCTGCAGTGAACAAACTTGCAATGCAATGGACAACCCAGCACACCATCTTCCTATCCTGCTTTAAAAAACTGGAATCAGGGACAACGTTGGTCATGTCCCTACAGGATTTGTTGTGGAGTAGCCTCATTTGCACCAATGAGGTTACTCTTGACTTATGCCAGCAAATGTGATTATAGGATGAGGTCCTTTTGCATTAATTTAGCATTCTTTCCTGCGGGGGTACCAGTTCTGCCAGTGATGTTTTACCCATCCTGGGTTAGATGTGCAGTCATTGACTGTCTCACTGGTGCCATAACAAGCAGCTTAGGTGGAAATCCAATCTCTCCCACACGAGCTGTGCTGGAGACTGCTGAAGTGAGCCTGAACTCTTGGAGTTCAGTTCACCACCTATTTGTGAGGGGATGCTGTGGGGCAGCCACTGGAAATGTCTGTCCCCGAGGAACCTGTGCTGCTGGAGTTTGTCTTTGCATGGCGTTTAGAAGGAGCAACTCACACATATATTTCCTTCAGTCTCGTGTGTGTATTCAGTCATTCTTTAGGACTTTTTGTCATAAGGGCTGTGTCTGTCTTGTGAGACCAGGTTCACTTTTGGGCATGCTGGTGTGGAGCATCTGCACCTCACAGCCAATTTGTTGAACATCTTCCTGCTTTTATAGCACAACAAACGTCAGAAAGCCTTGGCTGCCCGCTTACCCAGTGGGGAAGGCGAGGACACTTGTGAGCATTTGACATTTCAGTCTAATCCAATCTACACAAGGACGCCTCATCCCCTGTCACAGGGCAGTGAATTCACTAGAGATGCTCCTGCGGGAGTACAGGGCTGTGCCTTGTGTGGTGGGAACAGCGCGTGGGCGGCCTTGGGGAGAAACATCCAGCGCAAGTCTCAAGAGCTGAGGGGTGGTCCTCTGTCAGACTTGTGTGGGTTGCACCACAGTAGCTCTACAAGGAATTATGAAAAATAATTGCCAAGTGGGTCCACTGGACGTCCTTTTTACCTCATTACCATGAGCCATATGTACAGAGGCCAGTGAAAGGACAGACACAGCCTTTAGCAACTTTTTACCCAGCCCTTTCCCTCTCTTACCGTCTCTGACCCTCTCCCTGACCTTATCAAACATGCCTGACTTTAGGCAGCTCTCCCTCTACTAATAAACTAGATGAGTCAGGGACCAAGCTCTGGCCCAGAGGCCAGGTGGTGCAGCACAGCTCCCGTCCATGCAGCTGACCTCTCCTACCACCACCCGTGGTGGACACATCCAAACTGTTTACCCAAAGCCCTTCCTGACCCATGCTAACCCTAGGCTGTGCCAGGGGCCCAAACCACCCCAGGGAGCGTGAGACAGTTTAGCAGTATGGGTGGCCAAACCACCCCAGTGAGCTGGGGCTGAGGTCCATCTCCTGGCCATGTTAGCCTGCAAGGAGCACAGGAGAAGGAAAGAAATAGAGCCCCAGAGATGGGGTGCTGTCCCGCTCCGGCTCCACTGGGTCCTGCTCCAGCTGCTTGGGACCAATTTGGGGGAAGCACCTAGGACATGGAAGAATGGGGAACAGTGGGGAGCCGCTCACTCCTTCCCCACCAGCCAGTGGGGTGGTGGCACAGGGCTCGCTGAGGGTAGTGGAGTCTGTACACGGATGGACACAAGTCCTGCCTCTACCTTGAGCCAGGATGGCTGGTCCCAGGTGTGTGGGAGCAGGGTGTGCACACCACGAGGGAAGAAAGGGAGTGGAAAGTGATGAGGGAGACCAGGGGGCATCACGCTCTGCTGACACTCAGGCAGGAAGAGGGCAGGTGTAGAAGAGACTCTGAGGCACGTGCCTTCCTTACACCTCTGCTGCCAACTCTTCCAGTCCCAGCTTGTTCCTGGGGTGTCCTCATTAATGACCTGAGGGAAGCAGAAAGAGAACAGTCCCTACGGCTGCATAGCACAGGACCACAAACCAGCCAGGCCATTACAAACGAAACATCCTCTCTCCCACAGCCCAGCCTCAACTCTTGCCAGTCTAACAGCCAGCAAGGACCTGGACCTACACAGTCAAAATACGCAGTGATGCCCATCCACATCATCATTTCTGGCATGTGTTTTGTGATGGAAGCATTTGATCCTCCACCACTCTGCTGTTTATTAATTGCCCATGGACATGGAAGACTGAGCAATTGCAGTTGTCTTTGGAAATAGTGATTTCACTGTCCGGTTGGTTTTTTTCAACAGAGCAAGGAAAAGTGTAGGTCACAAAGACACTGGCTACCTGAGATGTGTCAGTCAATCACCACAGCCAGCAGGAAACTGCAGGGTAACTTCCATTGCCTTGATGGATCACACACAAAAACACGGTGTACAGAGAAATGCTTTGGATTCCAGGTGGTTTTCGTTCTCTGTGTTTTTGTACAGATAAATGATGTTCAATACTGAATCAAAGTAGATTTTCAGGGGTTTTAGCCAAAATGGAAATGCTCTGCTAACACTGCCAACCGACATTTATTCAGCTAACAAACACAGTTCCTGAAAAAACTGTCAGATATGACTGTCGTCTGAATCAAAGTAAATAAGTAGGCTGCCAAATTTGCCTTGAAAATCCCAATAATTGCCCATGTATCCTTTATTTGTGTCAGGCGATGGGCAAAGTAGGGAAAATGGGAAACAGGGTATTAAAAGACAGCAACAAAGAGAAACTAAGATAGATAAGAAAAACTATAATTAATGTCAGTGTTGAATTATAGGAGATTTGAAGGAAAATACATATTTTAATTTACAGGGTGATTTGATCTCAGTACCATTACAAAGAAGCTCTCACCTGCTACTAATATTCTTCTACATTTCAAAGATTATTAGTTGTATGAAAGGGTAAAAGAAAATGCATGAATCAGATTACTTAAATGCAGCTTGCACAACAAATAGGAGGGAACATAGGGATTTTAATGAGCAAGGGAGCTTTGATCAGTGTGTGGTGATGATTTCTGAAACACGGCAGCATTTCTGCTGGCAGCACACGCCAGCAGATGCAGGGCTGCCAAAAGCAAATGCCAGACCTCCTTGGTCTTCAGCTCCACTTTTAGGGAAATTATTTTTCCCAGCATATGCATTTCTTACACATCCCTGCCCAGGTACACGTTCTCAAATTCAAGCCCAGACTATTTCTCATAGGACAACAGAAACAACAGAGATGGATTGCATGATAACAACAACATATGCATGGGACTTCTGAGTTCTCTGCGCTTTTTAGTGATAACTGCAATGCTCTTGGGGCCTGGGAGAGTGTGGCTTGTAAGAGGCAACCTGGTGCTTCTGCAGTGACTCTGTCTTGTGGGTATTGGCTGCAGGGAGGTAGAGGTCCTGAGGAGTTAGTGGGGATGAGTGCGTGAGGCTGGTAACCTCCTCAGTTAACACTGTCAACTCCAGGAGAAGAATAGGTATAGAAAATGAATAAATGATGAATCAGCAAATCACTTCCAGTGGTGGACTCTAGAAAATGAGCATTTTCTGGCAGGTGCCACATAGTTATTCCTAGTACTTATGGTATCAGTTGTGGTGTCTCAAGTACCACAGAGTAACCCCAAATGTTGGCTTTCTGGCACAACCCTTGTCTCTGCTTACTCCAAACTGAGTACAGCAGAGCCCAGATGGTTTCTACCTGCCTGTGGCTGTTTCTTTTTTTATTGTTAATCAAATATCTGCCTGATAATCCTGCCCTGGTGTTTTGGCCTAGAAAATAAAACATTTTGTCTTCAGTAGATGTGGGAAATGGGGACCAATGGCAAACAGATCTGAGCAGGCTCTGGGAGCGCTCCTCCAGCTCTGTGCTCCTGCAGCCCTCACTGCTGTGGAGCTCTACTCTCAGGGTCACTCAGGTGACTCAAGCCTAGGATTCATAAGGCTTGTCTAATAATAGAGAGATACTATATTTGCCACTAATTAAAAAAAAAAAAAAGCCTGTGGTTCTAAAAGGAGGGAAATTCTGTTCTTCAGCCACCAGCAACCAGGGGACAAGTCACTGCATGATTTGTTTTGCTTTTCTTATAATGACTTTCTGTCAACTCCTCGAAGTGTTTATCTGAATGAATTTCTTAGCATCCTTCTTTCTTTCCAGGATATTCCAAGTTTCTCTTTGTGGAGAGAAATAAGAGCGCTGAAGTAGAAGAGCTTCTTGTGAAGCACTGTGTTGTGGTTTAGCCCCAGTCGGCAACTAAGCACCACGCAGCCGCTCGCTCACCCTCCCCCCCCGGTGGGATGGGGGAGAGAATCGGAAGGGCAAGAATAAGAAAACCCACAGGTTGAGATAAGAACAGTTTAATAATTGAAATAAAATAATAATAATAATAATAGTAATAGTAGTAGTAATAATAATAATAATAATAACAACAACAACAACTATAATGAAAAGGAGAACGAGAGAGACAAACAAAACCCAGGGAAAAGAAAACAAGTGATGCAACCGCTCACCACCCGCCGACCGACACCCAGACAGTCCCCGAGCAGCGATCGCTGCCCCCCCGCTAACTCCCCTCGGTTTATATACTGATAATGACGTCATATGGTATGGAATAGCCCTTTGGTCAATTTGGATCAACTATCTTGGGCTGTGCCCCCTCCCAACTTCTTGTGCACCTGGCAGAGCTTGGGAAGCTGAAAAAGAAAGTCCTTGACGAGTCTAAGCACTACTTAGCAACAACTAAAACATCAGTGTGTTATCAGCATTCTTCTCCTACTAAATCCAAAACACAGCACTATGCCAGTTACTAGGAAGAAAAGTAACTCTAACCCAGCTGGAACCAGGACACACTGAGATGCCTAAATCAACAGAATATCAGAGAAAAGCACCTGAAGGACTGTGAGAAGGAGCCATTGTGGCATACAACTGATTACCCAGAGGCTGAGGAAACCACAGCTCTGAAGAACCTAGCAGTGTCTGGATCTAGTAAAACACTGCATAGAGTTCAGGAAGATTTTCTTCACTTTAGTCCAAGCACATTGTGCTATTCAGAGATGTTCATGTTAGCTGCTTCTTGCCTGCTCTGATGTTTTGGAGATGCTGTTCTTTATACGAATGCCCTCACTGGCTGAGGAGAGAGGTATTTGTTGTTCTCTCCTCAACAGGGGTTGCTCCTGTTACTGTTTAAAGTATCTTCAATGCAAGACCAGAATCCCTGCTGAGTAAGTGTGTCTGGTCACCAGCCACCCATCAGAGCTGTCAGTGGGGACTATCTCAGCTAACAATTCTGCAGATACTTACTGAAAGGAAGAGCGATCGTCCAAGATGCTCTGTTGATAGCATGAACCCTTCACAGCACCAATCCACAAACCAATACAGACTACTTTCATTATGCAGTGTTTCCAACTTGGTCTGCACTAGTAAATTCCTTAATATGCAGGACTTGCCACCTAGGGGAGCCCACCTTTCCCCACTGACTGCAGAAGAGTTAGGCAAGACTAGCTTTGACCTAACATTTAGATAGCTAAAGTTCAGTGAAATGAATTTTGACCCTCATGACTGTTGGGTAATTCCAGTCAAAAACTTCCAACCGTACTTCCCCAAAGCATTTCCTTCAGAAGACATTTATCAGACAAAAATCTGATTTTACTTGTTCACATTGTACTGGTGGACAATAAAGTCTATTGCTTTTCTGCATTACCTCAGTCACTATCTGCAGTGGTTTAACCCCAGTTGGCAACTAAGCACCACACAGCCGCTCATTCACCCTCCACACTCCCTGGTGGAGTGGGGGTGGAGAGAATAGGGAAAAAAAAAGTAAAACCCATGGGTTGAAATAAAGACAGTTTAATAGGACAGCAGAGGAAGAGGAAAAAAAAGTAATAATAAAATAATATACAAAACAAGTGATGCACAATGCCATTGCTCACCACCCACTGACTGATGCCCATCCCATGCCCAGGCAGTGATCACTCTCCCCCAGCCAACTCCCCCCAGTTTATATACTGAGCATGAGGTCATATGGTATGGAATATCCCCTCGGCCAGTTTGGGTCAGCTGTCCTTGCTGTGCCCCCTCCCAGCTTCTTGTGCACCTGGCAGAAAGCCCTTGACTAGTGTAAAGACTACCTAGCAACAACTAAAACATCAGTGTGTTATCAGCATTCTTCTCATACTAAATCCAAAACACAGCACTACACCAACTACTAGGAAGAAAACTAACTCCATCCCAGCCAAAACCAGGACACTACATTCCCACTTTAATTTACCTCCATCATCACATAAACATCAAAGGTGGATCTCACAGAGGCTCTCCAGCTGAAGTTCAGGCAAAACTCTGTGAAAGGGTATCAATATGCCACTGCAAGCAGTGTAATCTTCTCCACTGTACCAATTTGAAATACTGCATCCTTAAACATTTATAATGTATGTCCTCAGATATTCCTCTCCTTTGTTACTTGTTTCTTTAGGTGTTTCATGATGTCTGTTTCGTGTTCTAGATGCTTTCCATAAAAGACAATAATCCAGACATTCATTCAGGCTCTCATGGGTTTTGGTAGGCTATTCCCACACCATACCTAAAACAGAGATCTTGGTGCCTTTTAGTCATGCCGTAAAGTAGCACATAGCATCCATCTCTGTAGCATCTATCTAACTCTGTCACTGTAATAGACTGTCATGTGTATTTTTGATGTATTTTTCTAGTGCAGATTTCCACTGTGCCAGAGAAGTGAGTTAATCTTATCCTAAATTCTGAAGTCATAGAAAGGTCCTTTTAAACCTTATCAATCAATTTTGTTCATATCTCCTGAATAACTCCTGTTTATTCCTTCACCTTTCCCTACACAGAGTCATCCCTGTCCCCTTTTTGAACGTTGGTCACAATGAAGTCATTTCAATAAGCTTGGAGGTTTAACGAATACAAGCAGTGACTGTCCCCAGCTTTGCCAGGAAGCTGATGAACACTTGATGAATTGGAGTGGGGCTGACAGAAATACCTAGGCTTGTTTTAGTATGCAAGGAAATGTCAGAAGGTCAGAGATCAGCTAATGGACATTATGTAAAATAGAAGCTTATTTGGGGCCATATATTCTCCTCTGGGCATTTGACATTTGCTGATACTGCATCCTTCATTAAATTGACCTGGAGTAGATATTTGTAGCACCTTGTTGCTCAGATCTGTTTAATACTGTTCTTGAGGGAAAAGAAGAAAAGATTTTCTATGGCCACTTCAGTCCTTAACAACTATCTTCTCATGTCAAACCTTCCTCAAATCACCTTAGCCTACAAAACTGGCAAGAATGGGCTTGATGAGTAAGTTCAACCTCTGCAGCACAGAGGCAGAGGGACGTTCCTGGGGATCCACCAAGGAGCTTGCTGCCCAGCTCTGCAGACAGTTTGGGCAGTTTCTTTCTCCCTGGAACAGTTCTCCTTCTTGTCCACCTGAAATAAATTATACAAATAGCTCCAAAGAGCAGCTCCATTGCTTTTGGAATAGACCAGACTGCACTGAGTAAATAACAGATATTATTACAGAAATGTCCGGGGCTGGGAAAATGTACTTTCCCTGCCTTGCAAAGCTTTTTTGCCAACAACTTTCTTCAAAATATAAAGCCAAGCACTGAGCTACTCTACCCACAGACTCAGCTGGCCAAATCCCCTGTGGATATAAATCATCTGAGTTCAGCTCTGCTGGAGTAATTGGAGCTGTACTGATTTACATCTGCCGAGGACCATTGGCAGTATGCACCTGGGGAAGGAAACAGAACACATTTGTAGTATTCAAATACATACATACAATCCTTCCTCCTCTGGTTCCCCAAGGGTACAAGTCTGCATTTTTGTTTAAATGAGAGAACCGTAAATATATTTTGTGTATGACAAAATAAACAACACATGAACCAACATGAGTCAACAGCTAGCTTAACTGGCTTGAGAGGTGAGGTGTTATTGGGGAGGGGTTTAATCAGAAAAGTCTTCTGTTTAAATTAATTTTAAATGAATTCTTGCTTCCAGACTGTTTGGCTTTTGAATAACACTAGTGTCAGGCTCTTCTAGAATGTATATTAAAATGAAGATTGCAAAGTATGCATTAAATCCAACAAATAATTTACGGATCAACAGATGACTGCTAAATACTCATCACAGTCAACCCATGCTGCTATCAGGACCGGAACACAAACCAAGCACCTGCCTCTACCTCAATGACAGGGACATCATGGGACCATGGGCTCATGGACCCAGCAGCAGTGGTTTAAGAAGTTATTAACCTCCAAATGCTTATTATTTCCTCCTTCCTTACCTTCTTTCTCCCCCACAGTTGGACACAACTGCCTTCACACATCAAGTGTGTGGCCTTCTAGTCTCTTCTAGCAGAGTTAGCTCTTAAAGCTTAAATTACTGAAGGATCATCTCAAGACCCACTAACTGGGTCACAGATGGGAGGGGGGAAGAGATGAGAAATTTTTATATGTCTACACCTACAAAAGCCTGTCAGACTGCAGCTGTGTATGTTGGCAACACAGAGTACAGTATCATTGAATTTTTAGGCAGCAAGATTAATTTGTACCCCCAGTGACCATCAAGCAAACTCATTTAAATACTTCTCACTATCCTTACCCAAAACATTTCCTTACAATGGAAAGCATTGACCAAATAAACTGCATTTTGCCTATTCACTTTGTCTTTGTGCATGGAAGAAATACAAGCTTCCATTGATTAAAAAGTGACACTTTAACTAACACAAGACCTTTTCTAGCCTCTCAGAAATTAAGTGCGTGCTTTGAAACTATGCTAATTTTCTCATTCTCCTGGAAAGTGTCCCCCTTGGAAATGCTGTATTATACAAATAACATTTTGCACATCAGAGAAATTTCTTCTGCTTTCTGATTATTTCAATATGTCTAGCAATTTAGTATAATCAGGGTAGACATAGCTAGTACTGTACCTTCTACCTAACAAATGTTACTTCGTCTAGAGTCTGAGCTGGAAACTGAGCTGCATGAACCCCAGATTCATCTGAGTCTAAGCAGCCTTTTAATGACCTGGCCCTCCATGTGGGTGTTCACAGCACTCTATACTTACGTCTCTGCTGCTAAACATGGAGCCAGGGCCCAAGTCTGGACCTGGAGGCCAGGTGACATGGGGCATCTTGCACCGAGACGGTGGCCTGTCTATTGCAGATTTGTCTTGGGGGAGAGCTGGTGAGAGCGTGGAGGACAGAGCCAGGGAATGAATTACCAGATAAGCAGTGTGGTAGGTGCCCAGGGCTCAAGCTGAGCTCCTGGAGCCCCTTTGCTTGTTAATTCAGCACTGGCAGGACCAGTCTGAAGTCAGGATGGGCTATGAAGTGTTGGGTCCCCCAATCCACCTGCCCAAGTCTGGTGGCCCCACGTGGAAGCCGGTCCCCACTCTCCCTCTCGAGCTCCCAATGCTCTTGTCCTCTGCTGAGAGTGGCAGTAACCCATCCGCGAGCCCTGTGTGGGAAGCAGGACCATGACAGCCAGCACAAGCGGCAGCCCCACGTGGGGCTGGCGGAGAGCCATGAGAGGTAGCAGGCACCTCTCCAGAGAGAAAGAGAGAAAACTGCTGCTGTTATGATAATGCTCCGGGAATTAGTTACTGTTGACTTATTTATTGGTCTAATTAATTTCTCATCTTTAATAAAACTGTTGCTTATTAGCCATTTAATTCATGCTTGTGGGAAGAGTAGCTCCTTCAGTGCAATAAAGCTTAACATCACTTTCCAAGGTTTTTGACTGTGGGTTTTGAGAGGGGTTTTTGTAATAATCCAATTACATTTGAACCTGCCCCACTGAGTTGTTACCCTTTCACCATCCATCCTAACCCTGTGAGCAAAATCTGCTTATGGCCAAGAGCCACGGGACTAGTGTCACACACCCCAGAGCTAAGGAACTGTCCCACCTGGTCCCATCTTACCTACCAGCATCTTCCTCAGGGAGCTAAGGAGCAGCTCAGAGCTGACAGATGGCAGCAGTCTTTGAGAGACTCCCAGTGCTCTGTGCCATGACCAGGATGTAAGGGAGGATGATGGAGAGATCTGTGCCAGAAAGTGAACTGGCATCTTCCCTCCCTTGACAGGGAATTGCTGTGCTCAGAGGAATCTCTCACGGCTCAGTCACCCAGGGCTCTTCTCACCTCCTCAGTGACTTCACTTCTGATCTCCACAAACACAATTTCTTTAGACAATGCCCCAGTCCCGTATTTTCATTCAATCTCTCAAATTCTTCCCATATGTCCTGCCATATTGGTCCCTGCCAATAGTTCCCCTGTGGGAACTTATTGTTTTAGCTTTGGCTCATCAAGGGGATATCAACTGGTCCTTCACTTTGAATACATGCAAGGAGGAAGTTTAGCCCATCAGCTCTTCAACAAGACCTTCAAATGGCAATGTCTGGCAATCCAGATCCATGAGACATTTGAAAGTGTGCCAGTGCTCCAAGCCTAATTAAAATATTTCAGGTATGTGACCATCATGTCCTGCTCACATAATCAAAGACAGACTGATGGCTGGGTGTGGGATTGACAAGGGATATGCCTGCAGGGATCTGAAAGTTTAGTGGTGAATTCAGCCTCTTCCTCTATTGTAACACACTGGGGAGGGTCCTGTGGCCAAAGCACAGAGATACTGGATGACAACACATGCACTGCAGTCCTATGTCCTGACCCAGCTCATTTGCCCTTCTCGGGTCTCCCAGCACACCTGCATGTGTGGTCACTCCATGCTTACATTTTTTCCCCAAAATAATTCAGGTTAAGGAGAAGCTCGACTGGTGTTTTCTATGTTTAATCACCTATGCGAGGTGATTTTGACAAAATCTCCCAGGTTCCCACTGACTTTCATCCAGTATGGTTCATTTTGAATGTGGAAGAGAAAAATAAAACCTGGCATGCCCTCCTGGAAAAGTTACCAGCCTCTTTCTGCTCTGCACTGCCTAGCTAAGGACTGCAAAGGGGTTCATCAACCAGTTGAGGATTTGCCCCTATTGCAGTAGGTCTCTGCCCACAGTTCTGCCATTCACAACATACTTCTGTGCTGCTTTGCTCCAGTGCTGTTCAGCAGTCCATACCTTGATTTTTTTCTAACTCTACAGATGCTTTGCAGCACTGCATGCCGCCTTGCTAAGGATAAATTGTGTTTTCCGGTCATTTTTGTTTCAAGCACCAAAAGGTTTTTGTGCACATAACACATAAATTAAACATTATTAATGCTATTACTATGATTGCATGTTCCAGTTCCCAGGCTTATTTTAATGATGTGCATTATGAAAAAGCCATGTTGGCATAACAATGAAAAATATGCTGCTCTCCATGACATTTCATTTTATAGATCGACAAGAGAAGTCTATGATGATGACTAATTTGACGATAAGATCATGTCACTTATTGCCTGCCATAAATGAAATGTCATATGCTGTCACCTATTCTACATTCTTGAATTTATTCTAATTACTGTCTTTAAACAAATGACTGTGACTGAGATACCCTGCAGACAACAGGACTGTCTTTGCCTTTACCCTTTAATACATGCCAAATCTGTGCAGCACAGGCTAAGACTTGACCTTAAATGCATATAAATTCTGGTTCGTCTGTCAGTTGCACCCATTCTTTTAATGTATGAAACTGTATGTATCAGGGGGCTTTGTGCATCCAGCCTATTCCTTCCTATTGGGTTCATTTCATAATGCCTCGTAGTTGCAGAGCTCTCAATTTAATCTAGACATTTTCTTTCCAGTTGATTTACTAAGGTTTCAATTCTACACACAGATGATTGAATAAAGTAACATAAATCTCCCAATGATTAGAAAATGTGATCATTTATTACATGGACAATCAGTTTATTTAAAAACATAATTACTTTGTACCTCAGGAAACCTTTCCCCAGTTGTGATAAACTATAAATAATTACTGGCTCTCCTTCAGTGAAATTAAAAGTCACACCATGCTGCTACTAGGAATGTGTGATTTGTTGGGGAAAAGGGGTTCTGTTTTCCCTCTGTATTTTGAGCAGATTGATTTTTCTTCTCATCCCTTAAGAGGGAGAGAGAAATAGAACGGACAGATTTTAGGGGAGATACTGACAAAGATAGCATAATATAGCCAGAATTACTAGTGATTGTGGGAATTTACTTCACAGTCCTCCTGCTAATCGAATGAAAGACAAAATCTTCAGTGATGATAGAAGGTATTAATGGCTCTGCCAGAAGCAGGCTGGCCAGCTTTCCTGATCCTACAAGCTGCATCCTAAAAGCTTCCCTGGGCGAGAGCCACAAGACATATCACAGACTTTGAAGAGCTGGGGCACGAGGAACAGTTCGCAGGTGGGAGCTGACAATGTCTGCCTTAGAAGGAGACGAGCTTTTTGGGAGTTGATGGATGTGTGCTGCTGGGTTACAGGGGGATTCAGTGACATTGGACTCAGGACTCTCTGGTAGCTCACACCTCCCAGTATACTCCAAAAGCCAGGGATCTGCATAGAATCAAAGAATCATAGAATGCTTTGGGTTGGAAGGGACCATTAAAGGTCATCTAGTCCAACCCCCCTGCAGTAAGCAGGGACATCTTCAATTAGGTCAGGCTGCTCAAAGCCCCATCCAGCCTGACCTTGAATGTTTCCAGGAATGGGGCACCTACAACCTCTCTGGGCAATCTGTTGTTGTTAAAGATGCATGGCAGCATCTTATAGACAAACACACCTCTGCTATCAGACATGCAATGCAGCCCTGGCATACAAGTTGCACTTGAATGGCATGATGCCCAAATACAGCTCAAGAACACAGGCTGGCAACTGTGTTGTATGGGCTACTGAATTGAACTGAATACCATCACCCCTTTTCTCACAGGTCTGCATGGCTAATAGAGATGTATGGATGAACTTGTGTAGTCTGATCTCAGCTGGGATAAATTCAATATCAGTTAATTGGAACAACGGTTCCAAATGCTGGTTCTGTCACCTGCCTCGTCCGCATCCTTCCCCGTGTGAGAACTTGCTGCACTGGAAGGCTGTTCTCAGCCCTGTCACAAAGATGCCATCTCCTTGGCTTTCTACTGTGGTTCACTTGTTTGTAAAATGGGACTAACAATTACTTACTTGACAAGGACTTCTGGGGCATTCACGCATTCATGCCTCTAAAGCTTTCCAGGATCCTTACCAAACAGTAATGTCAGGCATCATTATTCACACAAATTGTTTTGAGTCAGATCTCTAATTCTGGGGGAGTCCATGCTTTGTCTTGCTGCAGTGCCAATGACAACGAAATTCACTTTCCAGTCACATAATAAATATGCAGGTTCTGAATTTACCAACCAATTTATCTACATGCAACTAATAATCTTCTCTTGATGGTTACCCACTTGTTGGAAGTTACTGGCAAAGCTAGACTATATGTTGCAGATGAACAAACAGCACAGGTAGTATATTTACACTGATGAAGACATTGTATTTGTTTCTGGGATCTCCATTCAGTTCTTAAATACTGTGGATTCTGTTACCAGCAGAGCAATTTCCTTATCAAAAATAATCAGTCATTCACTGCAATCTGCTCTCACCCTTAGCATTTATTCTATTCTTGATTAGCATGCTGTCAGCTTTGTCCTTGTACGATAAATTGCATTGTCACACAATATACTTATAAAACACTGGAATATTAAATTCTTGATAAACAAAGTCATGTGTACAACAATAAGAAAGCGAGGAGAGGGGAGGGAAGAGCCCAGACTAGCAAGCTCTCAAGCCTCTCAGCCATCTCTAGGAGCTAATGATCAGTGCTTGCCCCACAGGGAGTGAGGAGGAGGAAGGGAGAAGAGCAAGATGAGGCACAGCAAAGAAGATTTGTTCAGTCAATGTGAAGTATTTAAGACCTGAGCCCAGATCCACTCGAATCAACTAAAAGGCTTCCCTGGAAAGTCGTAAGTTTGGATTAAGCTCTTGGTTTCAGAGAAAATCAGCTTTTTATCAGCTCTTACAGCTGGTCTGATTCAGGAACAAGAAGGTCAAGTGACTTTCCAGAGATGACACGGTGATGAAGTGCCTCATTTCAGTTTAAACCTAGAACTATTCTGGTTGTCATATCTATCTACCTACCTAGGCATTTATGAAACATCCATCATTGTGGTATCTCAGCACTTACACAGTCACTTAAGCAGATGACCCTCTGAAAATCTATTCTCCACCACAGCCTCATACTTGCTGACTGAAGAGGGAGCTATTCATTTTCATCCTCCTCCTTCTGTCTCCAAGGAACTGAAAGCAAACTTTTTTTTTCCCAATGCTATGGAGAAGAGAATCACACTATCTAGGCTTGTTAACTACTAGCTCCCTATCTGTGCAAGACAAACATTGCTAATAAAAATATGTCTTGTAATTTAAAAATAAATTGCTTTGCTGAATAGAAATACTAAATAGCAGCAGAGCACCTCCCTCTTTTTGCTAATAGATTTGATATCTCTCATTTCTTATTTGCTATTTGTCCCTGGCTGGAGTCAATAAAATAAATGAACATATAGTTATTCTGTCCAAATATGTTCTTTATTTGCAGCCACCTCAAATAACATTTTATATGTCTCCTACTCCTAGCTGTTATGTCTCAAACCTGTATCATCAGCTTTGGCAAGGAAAGGATATCCTGTCTCATCTTAGGCAATATCTAGCTTTATGACCTGACGTAACCTTTGCTCGTGCTTATTCTGTGGGAGGGTAATGCATATCTCAAAAAACTTGTTAGAAATCAGCATGCAAAAAGGGTTATGGAAAATACATAATAAATAAACTAAAGAAGACTTCATGTGAAACTCAAATAGCTCAGTGCAGAACGAGCCTGAGAAGAAAATTGTATGGTGGAGGTGGGATTCAGGAGGAATTTTTCTTCTAAAATATGACAGCCCACCTACAATCATTCACCACCTTATTATTAAAAAAGATAATAGAGGTAACGCACAGAAGACACATTGCATAGTCTTTTGATTGCAGTCATATCAAGAACCAAAAATAGATTACCGCCCTTTAGGTATGTTGTATGTTTTAGTAAACTACATGCTCTGAATTTGACTAAGTGTGTTGTCTTTTAATTAATTCCAGCTTTTTCTGTATTTTTCACATCTCTTCTGCTTGAATATCTTGACTTTGTCCTGGATATACCTAAGGGATCTAATTTATGTAAACTACCCAATTATCCTTCAATTGCTCTCTGTCCCAGTTGCAATTTATAAATGAATCTGAATCCAGGAGAGGGTGTGTAATTATATGAATAATCAGAAAATGAAAATGACGAAAACCCACAATATTTCTTTGCTTATTATCGTGTCCTAGAAAGTTAACTTTGCTACAAGCGAAACCTTCCAAAACTAGAAATCTGTCCTTGTTTGTCCCACCTCAGTCACATATTGATTTCAAAGGCACCCACCATGGATTGGAGGGCAGCAATGCCCCCCAGGCTTATGCCCGATAATGTTCATAAATAGGGTCTTTCTGGCAACAAGTAGGGCATCAGACCATACAACTTTAAAATTGAAAGAAGTGAAACGGAGGCATCATAATTGAAATGACAGGATATCTACATTGCTAACGTCAGAAAAAAGGATGTTGAAGAGCAAGGAAATCTGTAGATTGTGAAAGGCTTAAAACATTAGGTTGGACTGTCTTAGGACATGTTTAGATGACCCAGTCACAGCTGATGAGAAACAAAATAAGCTCTTTGTGTACACCCAGGAGAAGACACTATTCTGCTGACTCATGCTCCAGTGTTGCTAGACCTTCCTAGTCCTCTCATGTCCTTAATATTCAATGCAAATGACACTTGACTAATCAGTCTCTCAGAAGGTTGTGGCCAGGCAACTGCTGTGCAAAACAGAGGCTGCCTTGTAAGGTTGAACCTGAGGTCTGTGGCTTGTACTCTGTCTCTAACAGACAAGAAGTTTTAGAGTAAGCCATTAAGATATTGCAGTAGTCAGGTATCAGATAATCTGTTTCTTCTCCCCTTCCTCTTCTCATTTGAGGTGTACAGGAGTTGATAATCAGCTCTGAAGCATGTGGTTTAGTGTTCCCTCCAGAATGTGCATAATTAATTATGGTAATTCTGACACCCACAAAAACATCCTGGTTAGTTCTTTGTCTCAACAACTTCCTTTGACAAGAAGTCCCATAGTTGACTTATTGATTCTGTGAATAAGTATTTCCTTTAAGAGATCTTGAGGCTCCCACCTTTTAATTTTATTGAAAGTCCCATCTTTCCAACCTATTATTTCTATAACATTAATGATCCCATTATACATTTTCTTTTTCCTTTTTGACCTCTTTTTCACCTCCTTTATAAGGACTTTAATAATGTCCTTATGAATTGTTCAGATGACTTATTTTCAGGCCGTCGACTGTTCATGAAGTGTTCATGTCTACTCAGAGGTTCTCACCTTTCTAAGTTTTCAAGGTGTGTTGGTACCAAGGAAAATGTTTAGTTTACACTTGTTCTCAGGTGTTATTAATGTTGCATCTACCTCAAGAGTTAGCATCCTGACTAATCTAGTGGCCTTCTATGGTGGACTGACTGCTTCAGTGAACAAGGGAAGAGCTACCTGGACTTCTGTAAGGACTTTGATACAGACCACCACAACATTCTAACCTCTAAATTGGCAAGATATGGATTTGATGGATGGACATTAGATGGACAGGGAATTGGCTGGATGGCCATGTCCAAAGAACTATATTCAATGGCTGAATGCCCAAGTGGAAACCAGTGTTGAGTGGTGTCCCTCAAGGGTCCATACTGGGACCAGTGCTGTCTAATATCTTCATCAACGACATAGACAGTGGGATTCAGTGCACCCTCAGGAAGTCTGCAGAAGGCACCAAGTTGGGTAGTGCAGTTGACATGCTAAAGGGAAGGGATGCCCTCCAGAGGGAGCTTGACAGGCTTGAGGAGTGGGCCCATGCAGACCTCATGAAGTTCAACAAGGTGAAGTGCAAGGTCCTGCACATGGGTCGGGGCAATCCCCAATATCAATACAGATTGGGGGCTGAATGGATTGAGAACAGCCCTGTGGAGAAGGAATTGGGGGTACTGGTAGATGAAAAATTGGACATGAGCTGGCAATGTGCACTTGCAACCCAGAAAGCCAATCACATCCTGGGCTGCACCACAAGAAGAGTGGCCAGCAGGTCGAGGGAGGTGATTCTCCTCCCCCTACTCTGCTCTGGTGAGACCTTACCTGGAGTAGTGCATCCAGCTCTGGTGTCCTCAGTGCAAGAAACACATGGACCTGTTGGAGTGGGTCCAGAGGAGGGCCACGAAAATGATCAGAGGGTTGGAACACCTCACCTATGAAGAAAGGCTGAGAGAGTTCGGGTTGTTCAGCCTGGAGAAGGGAAGGCTCCAGGGACACCTTATTGTGGCCTTTCAATTTATAAAGGAGGCTTATAAGAAAGAGAGAGACTTTATCGAAGCATGTAGTGACAGGACAAGCGGCAACAGTTTTAAGCTGAAAGAGGGTTGATTAAGATTAGATATAAGGAAGAAAATTTTTTACAATGAGGGTGGTGAGACACTGGAGTAGGTTGCCCAGGGAAGTTGTGGATGCCCCATCCACTGGAAGTGTTCAAGGTCAGGTTGTATGGGGCTCTGATCAACCAGATCTAGTGAAAGATGTCCCTGCCCATGGCAGGACGTTGAATCTTTGAAGGTCCCTTCCAATGCAAACCATTCTATGATTCTATGATTCTATGATCCTCCCAACTCTACATATAGTCCAACACTTTTCTGCATGTTTTATCTCTTAAATCCCCATACTGGACCAGCACTGTCCCTCCCCTATGGTACCACACAGATTTCTGGGATGGGCAGCTAAAAAAGCTGTAGCTCCCTCCCAGGAAGCTGTGTTTTCAGTTCATCGGGACTTATCTTGGTGTGTGATGCCCAACCTGGGTGCAACACCTCAGGAGAGGTTGGCTGCAGCATAAGCCAAATCCTGTCACCGGCAGGATTGGTCACCAAAAGGGCTCATAAAGGACCATGCTGGAAGCCTGTCATAGGGGCATAGAAAAACTTCACGTAAACAAACCAAAGGAGCCCAGCAACTTTGGTCTGGTACAACAGGGACCACCATCATTGCAGATTGGTAGCTGAGATGAGATGACACAGAGGGGTTGAGATGACACAGAGGGGTTGCTGAACATCGTGTGGGTTGTTTTGGTGACCTTCAGTCTTGTGATGAGTGAGTGGATGGCTGCAGCTTCTGATAGCTAAAAGCCCATGGTTGGTGGGTTCCTAGAATATTTTTATGTTGTCAAAAATGATGTGCCAAAAATCCATGAAACTATGCAGACACACAAACAGATTTCCAAATATATGTTGGAAATACAGGGTGGATTAAAAAAAAAAGAGGAATACATGCCAGATAAACTGAGCTTTTCTTCATGATGATATCCAGGGATTGAGGAGAGCTGCACCCTATTTTAAGATTTATTTTTACTCTTTTGAGGTTGGTTGGTTTTTTACAATTCTTAATTGTAGGTTCATCAATACCAAAAATATTTTTACTTCTCTCTGATTTATAATTATTATGGCACGTATTGCACTAGCCTTCTGACAACACCAAGGAGCGTTTCAGGACTCTCTTGTTACAGCATTCCCTGTGCACGATTAAAACCGCTCCTTTCCCCACAGGTACCTCTATGCCTAACGGGAAGGGCACTGCTGAGTCCATGCTCCAGACTTGCCTGGCTTTTAGCCATCCAGTCTGGAAGTGTGGTCTCGGCAGTGCCCAGGAAGGCTGTCCAGAATCCAGTGCCCCAGCACACCCAGCAGGTTAGCTCAGGGCCAGACTTGCCTGAGTAAGCTGCTGTCCTGCAGGCAGCGAGGCAGCCGGCTGTAGGGAAGAGGCAGGGAAATGGGCAGGAGAAGCAGCACGCTGTTCACAGAGGGACCACATTGTCGGGGCTGGGCACACCTAGCTGTGGAGCTCCTTCAGCTGAGCTTTGTGAGGAGTCAGCAGAGACAGCAGTAACAGGGAGACAATTATGATTCCGGCAGCAGCAGACAGCTCTGTTTGGCTTTACAGACTGTCCTGGCTCTTACTCTCATCCTGTATGTTGTAGTTTTATCTTTTTTTTTTCAAGGTTGCTGTGTATTCTGTGAATATATAGATGTTAATGGATATACTCATGAATATGCTAATGAATTATATATATAAATGTTCAATGCTACACCCGACTGCATAGATGCGTAATTGGAAGATATGACACCCAACACAGCATTTACGTGTTCTGCTGCTTGTTTTCCTGTTCACACAGGTTTATTTTCTCTCTCTCAAGTTCAGTATGCTACTCAAATAGCCCAGAAAAGAAGAGACATGTCACTGAATGTCTGTGTTTTTCAGTTTTGTGATTATCTGATTTCTCTCTGCCACAGTTCATGCTAGTTAAGCCAAACAAAGACCTACTGTACCTTGACAGCAGGACCATCTGGAGCTCATTCTTGTAATTATTTTCAAACACACACAGTCCTCCTCTGGCAAATAGGTATTTTAAGGCATCACAGGGCATGTTTATTATTTTATTGTGAAACAGATGTTGAGTTTCATATCATTCTGAAAATGATATTTTCGTCATAAGTAATCAATCCTGATATAGAAAAAGTGTGAATGTATGCATGTGTGTGTGTGCATGTGCGCGTGTGGTATGGATATATAATTACATGGCTGCCCACCTGCAAGCTGGGAATTACAGATGACAGTCAGGGAAGATTGATTTTTCATCCTAATAGCTTAGAGAGTGTCTTTTTAATTGCAACTGTTTTGCCAATTCTTTGCAGGAATTGCATCTGGTAAAGGGAATTAAAGGCATTCGAACTGTGAAAGGAATTGCAGTGCAAATGCATTAACATCAAGACTTATTCACATCTAGATATATATTCTGATTGCATGTTTTATAGGTGAACAGAGAACACAGTGCTGTGGCTTTTATGGGGATGCACATAGTGCATATCATCATAAAGTGAACTGATATTGCCCAGGTAGAATATGGAAATTGATGTACCAAATGTAATCACATGCTTTTCTGGCTGACACTCAGGAAATGTAGGCTTGCTGGGTCTGATTTCCAAAAGTAACTAAGCAACTTAGAAGTCCATGATCAAAAGGGAATTAAAAAACAGATTTGCAAAGGAACTGAGATAGCTAGCGAGATTTACAAAGCCTGGAGATGAGTTAGGAACCTGGTTCACTGTTGCTTTTCAATACCTTGCCAAATTGGCCATTGAGTTGATCTCCAGTAGGTGACTATCTGCATATTCAGATGCTTGAATATCTTTGAAAATCTGGCCTTACACATAGAAAACATCATCAAGGCTTCAGTACACTGGAATGAGAAAATTATTTCTCTTTAGGAGCTTTTGATAATTACCTGTCCTCTGTCATCCTTATTACTAGTTAATGAAGAACTACCCCTAGGGACTGGGCAGGTGGAATTCATTTTACTTGGTGTTAGACATTTCCACTGTAGTGTAGGTTTCATCAGCAGGGTTAGTCCCCACTTGGATGTAAAGTAAAAAGCACTCGCATACTAGACCTGTATTAGATATCTACTTAAATATGAGGTGAATCATTCTTAGAAGTTCTTCTTTCTCTCCTGTTCTCTATCAACAAAATCAAGAGAAGCAGCTCAGATGTAGATGTCTAGATTAAAGATACAACACTGGGAGAAGCACAACAAGCACATCCAGGGAAATTATTATTATTCTCCTCTACTTGGCAATGGAATACTGAGTCCAGTTCGAGAAGGATGGGGAGAAACTGGAGAGGGTCCAGAAAGGTGCTACCAAAATCGTCAAGGATTTAGAGTGGATGAATCCCAAGGGGAGGTTGTGGAAGATTACCTTATTTAGCCTGGGGAAGACAAGGCTAAGGAGAGATATCACGGCACCTGACAACTGCTCAAAATGCAGTTGCAAAGATGACAGCTCTAAACTCTTCTCTCTAGTGGCTGATGAGGTAACAAGGGACAACAGTCACAAACCACAATGTTGGAGGTTGAGACTGGACTTCAGCAAAATACTTTTCAGTGGAAGGATTGTTTAGCAGAGGAGCAGAAGGATGATAAAAATCTTCATTCTTGGAGGTGTTCAAGACTCAGTTAGACAGAGCCCTGGTCAACCTGACCTGGTGATGAGTTAGTCCCACTTTTGTGGAAGGTTGGCTTAGAGACTTCCAGGTCTTGCCACCAAATATTTCTACAGTAGATATCCTTTTTAGAAGACTAAGGGAACAAAACCCTACCCTACATCAGTCTGAGAAACAGTCTGAATTTGCTGGTGTTTGTGACTTCTCTCAAATGCTTATACTAATTTTGTCCCCGGGTCTTTATTCACTCTTGACAATTCACATTTGATCATCTGCATTTTTCAATCCCCTTGCAACCAGAGGAATATTATTCTTTCAACCCACCAATGATTTGAGACTGATGTGAAGAAACTAAACAGAGATTCCCACAAGAAATTGATATTCAGTTTTGTCCCTTGCAATGACCAGAAATGCAGGGGTGGCTCTTACCTTAGGGACAGTTTGGCCCATCCCCACCAGAACTTTATAAACCTCACTGGCATCTTTCTTTATCCTTGTATTTTAACTGTGGTATGCAGTGGTAGCATAATGCAATGGGAACTCTTTTTGTGCTCAGCTGGAGCTGCCATATGGAAACTTGTTAAAAGACGTAACAACTTTCCATATATTTTTTTTAACTAACACTGAGAGGTGAGAAGTAGTTCTTATCTATTCACACACTTGTACTGTAGACCTGTGTAGGGATTTTGTCGGCTGTCCCCAAGCTTGTGGAGATGGGCATGTGTCAGCTTGGACTAAGCATGATAAGTAATGTGTAGGAGAAAGCTTAAAAAGTTATTTAGAAGGTAATGGCAATTCTTCTGCTTTCTGAAGTATAATACCTAAATATTTTAATCTTGTTAGTATTGACTCGATAATGAATAACCTGCACCGTTCTTGTTTTACATTATATTAGTTTTTTAAACCTCCCTTTTGTTATACACATGCATACGCACATAAAAACCTACTATGAAATTTTATGTTGAGATTCCCACTAGTCAAAATGCATTAGAGCTGCCACCAGAGAAATGTGAAAACCAGATTCCTTTTTCAACTGATCAAGATCCAGAAATAAAATGTCTTCAAACACCGGGGATATATTTCCAAAGACTGAGCTTGTAAGCTTTGTTACAGACACTTAAATAAATATAAAAATCTTAAACCTTTCTCTTCACTATCATGAGTAGCTATGCCAAAGTCTGACTTCTTTTAAGGCAGTAATTGAAATGAGGTATGCGCATGGAATCTGGATAGAAATATCACACTGAAAAGAAGATGAACAGATAAAATGGAAGCTTCTTCAGATCCTAAATATTTCATTTCTACTCATGAGGATAGCTTTAGTGCTCATCATTTAAAGTTATTCCATCTCTGAGGTCAGGACAATTTTGGAAGTGCAGGAGCTCAGGAGCTTTTTGCTCATGTTTTAAAATAAAGTGTCTTTGTGAAAGAGAAGGATCAAGCTAAAACAAGCCCTGTAGCAAAGGCTGGGTAGAGAACAGTGGGTGGAGTGAAATCACATGAGAGGGGAAAGACTAAACACAGAAGGTAATACCACTGTCTTACAGTTCTTCTCCTTGGCTCTTTTTTCCACAATTTTACTAATTCACTTGAACTAAACAAATAGGATGCTCAGAAACGGGTTCACTGGGAATCCCTAGGGTCTATAGCCCCATTCCAGTGAATGCTGCTTTGTTCAGCAGTCTGGCAGTCACACACTGGAGCAGAAGGCGAGCAGCCTTCCCTTCCACAACTCCCACCAGCCCCCATGGCCTTACTTGAGCCATACTTTTGGGAAATATGAGTGAATACTTACAGTTTCATATATTTGTGGACGTATGAAGGGCTGCAATGTCTCACAGAGTGGCAAAAAATAAGAACCCTTGAATATGGCGCACAAAACACTGCAGAATTACATAGTTTGAGGGATGAATTCATAACCCAAATATCTTGAGACTCCAGCTACAACTAGAAACAGAAACAAGTTTCCAAAAGGCCATTTGCAGCTTGTTTCGACTAAAATGTGGAGAGTGGAGTAAATCTTTCTAACCCTGCCATTCTGTCCCTCTGGTAAAAAGATTTACTGAGTCTCAGGGCAGTTAATTTGTCATCCAAAGTCCCTGTCTACTTGAATTCTTATGGGCTGAATTGTGATCAGCAGAGCGACCGTTTTGGAACACCATGTTTACAAGGAACAGTGCTGTTTACCATGCTCAAGATTGCAATGCCATCTACTACTTCAGTTTATGTAGAAAACCAGAGCCTTTTAACTTCATTATTGGAAATATTTTCTGGTTTTGTTTTGTTGCTGTGTTATGACAGCACAGTAGCATGAATGAGACAGAGGCAGGACTCCCAACCTGGTATCCAGGTAAATATCCAGGTACACACGGGACGATAAAATACTGGGTGCAGTTTTTAGATATGGTACCAGAAACAGTCTTGCTTCTCTAGTGTTGGAGCAAACTAGCCCTGATGAGAGCAGAGGTCTGTTCACTGGAGAAGAAGGCCACAGCCCCCAGCCGTGCTGCTTCCCAACCCCACCATGGTCCTGCAGAACCAGTGTGAATGATTCACTCTCATCGTGCGGCTGGGGAGCAATGCAGGCATAAATCCTGGCTCCGCTGAACTCACTGGCAGGTTGAAGGGGGGATTTTTAATTTATATCAGTACATCGAGAATTTCACACCATCTAATTTTCAAACACTTCTGGTTACAAAGGCAGAACTCAGCCCTGCTATAAACAGAGACAAGTCACACAGGCAAAATGGAAATCAGCGAAGTTGTGTTCATCTGCACCAGTTCTGAATTTTGCTTTTGGATTTTCCCAGTTCTAAAAAACATAATGACTAGAGAGTTTGTGAATTTTATCTTCCATGAGGCAGGTACTAATATGTAGCCTGAATTAACCCATAAAGCAATTATACCTTCACTTCTGTAAAACACCATACGCAAGTGTGTGTATGTGAGAGAATGTATGAGCATGTACCTCCACCAGCTAGATACTTATATTTAGCAGCCTGGCAGCTGGAAAAATCAATTTGTATGTAATGACCACCTCATAACTCCTAAATTCATGAAAGTTCTGGGACTGAGGATGCATATTGATTTTTTTATACTATTTTAGGTTTTATTCCTAGGAATTGATTTCAGCAGTCATTTAGGACTATATATCAGTAAAGTTGAGTAAAATCCACACAGGCAGTTCTTCTTTAACACAAATTAGCTCTAATATTTCTCCTTGATTAAGTATGACAGATATGCAGTTTTACTGTTTGCCATCATGCAAGGGAGAAATCTATTAGGGGCTTTATGAATTACAAGAAATGAGAAAATGCCATTAATTCCCGGACTTCTGGATGATTAATACATGAAGTTTTGCACAGAATCAAATGAAATTATGAAAAAGTTGCATTTTGTATAACTCTGGTTGTGGTGTTATGGTTGAAGAAGGGGCACTGCAACATGCTGTGGTACCCTGCAGTACATATGGACAGCATAGGGGTCAGCAATGAACGTATCTGCCCTGTATCAAGGACATCTCCTGCATTTGTACTCCCAAACTACAGATATTTACAGGGGACACTAAAACTGAAGAAATGGCAGGTACTCTGAATGAACCAGAAGAGGAACTTGGGCAAATGTGAACAATATCCTTTCTGATAAGAACTACTGCAACGCAGTGGTGGTATTTACCCTAGCTCATCAAGATGATCCCTCTGAATTTCCAAAGGGATTCAGAATTCAGTGTTAGAATCTGAAGCCTAATGATTGCAGCTCTGATCTAAAAGCAAATTTGAGATTTTTTTTTAATGCTTCTAAGGAGACCAAAGGAGACCTGTTAGTGGATGCTTGTGAGTTTCTGAAAATGAGGTGATTTTAGGGCATTTCAAGCTACACTAACCAAAAGTGAGCAACACTTGTTTAAGTCCGTAGGATAATATGAATGCCTAGTGAGAGCCTAACTGCGTTTCTCTAGGTAAAAAAAAAAAAAAAAAATTAAATTCCACTTAGTTGGTATGTCATTCTGGGGACACAAAGGAAGGAATTAATCTGGTCATACATAGACAGCTGTAGTGTAGAAATCTCCACCTCAGCTAGTCACACTGAACTCTTTCTGTAGTCTTTGAAGGAGCAATTCGTCATGGAGAAATCTAAGAATGAGCTGCTCCAAAGAGTCCTATATCGCTCCATTGACTATAAAGTGGTCATCAGGTAGCTAGTTCAGATGGAGACACTTGAAGTTTGAAGGTCTTCAAGTGCCTTATTTATTATCACTGAATTTCTCTAAACCCCTGAAAGTCCATTACTGCCATACCCAGAAATTCTTCAGTTGTTAGTGCTAGACATTGAGTACTCCTAATCCTGTATTGAATTCATGCTAGGTATGCAGTTCGATAGAGAGACACTCAAATTTAGATAACTACATGTGCACCATTATAGACAACAGACATCTAGTCAACAGCAGAGCCCAGAGAATGACTCAGTCACCTCCTAGAAAGGAGAGGTATAATGATTGCCTACACATAGGTGGGTATTTAGCATCTTCCTAAGCACTGGGGAGTACCCATATGACCTCCAGCTGCCACTCCTGAAAGGCAAGGCCTCCCTGATGTTCTGTATCTTAGCTGCCAGCCCTGTGCAGACGTCTTGGATACCCTAGGGCATCACAAGTGTCATTAGCCACTACTGTTTAAATAAATTAATCCCATGCTCAGATGTCTAGGGTGAACTGAACTACGTGCTCTACAGGATGATAACTAATCTGTGAGAATGATGTCAGTCATTTAACTTTCTCTTGATCTTTTGAGGTCTTAAGTTTAAATACTGTCACAAAAGGGGGCCATCATCCACTGCTTAGGCTTCATTTATCCATTCTACCTGCTCTGGCTTCATGCCGCCTTTGCGCACACATAATTCTTCCCAGGCTGGAGTAAACCAGGAACAACATTTAATGGCTTCAGTAGGGATGGACCAAATCATTGGTAACTGGCTGACCATCTCTGAGTAAGCACAGTAGGAAGCTGCTGCCCTGCCAGTTAGGACTGGTACCTGTGTTTAGCAGAGATGTCATTAACCATTTGAACAGCTTCCTAAGAGATGCAGTGATCCACTGTCATTTCTGACACAGGCTGAAGTGACCTTTTTTCTTAAAAGCGTGCCTAGCTCAACAAGACATGAAGGGCTTGATGCAGGAATTATTAGGTGGCATTCAGTGTGTCATGCAGGAGGTCAGACTAGATAATCATAATGGCTCCATCTGACCTTAACAGTCTCTGAAATCTATGAGCCGCTCATGGGTAAGAATCAGGTTAAAATATACAGATGGCTGTGAGGAGAAGTTACTCTCTGACCTTCAGCTCTGTGTGAGTCGTGCATCAGAGTTATGGCAAAATTCATCATAGTACAAGACTAAAAGATTTGGGTGGGACAAGACACTGTGTCTTGATTAAACCAGTAGAAAAGCCATAAATTGCCTGCTTCCCTCTAGAAGACAAACTGGGGGTTTTCTTCTTTTTTTGTCCCAGGTCTGCTAGTAAATATACTGCAGCAGATGCAAAAACTATTCCCCTCTTTCTTAGTTCCTGTTTCATTACAGGTGAGAAACTGGGAGCACTGGAATCCAATACCATCTGCCCAGAGGCAACACTTTACTCAGCTACGGAGTGAAATGTCACCTCACATCAGCTCACGTATCAACCTCAGCTGAAAGAAACCCCCCTCACTGAGAAGCTGTTCATATATTTCCCCAAGTATTCAAGTTTTATCTTTCCTGAGAAAGCTATTAGTGGTGTGAAATGCATTGTATCCATAAGAGTCAGTCTATGAAATGACACTGATATGCCAAACTGGTTTCCACATAACCCAATCCTCCTCCTCACGATTATTCCCATTAATCTTGTTACAGTCCAAAGAGCCTAGTAATGAATCAGGAGCTCACAGTGCCAGGTGCTGTACAAACACTGGACATAAAAGTATCTCCAAGGCACCCAGAACCGGCAACAAGAGTCAATGGAGGATGCAAAAAAGTATTGGTAAACAGGAAGAAGAATTGATCGTGGCTGTGTCCACATGGTTAGAGCACAACAGAAGCCAATGTGAAGTTATTGTGGGCCTAATGGGAAAGAAGAGATTATGAAGGCATAAGAAAGGGATGCTGGAGGCACACTACTTCATTACACCATGACTGCCCCCAAATGCAAAGGACAGCAGGGGTAGATGTATGAAAACACGTACTTAAAAGGTATCCAGGTGAGGAAAGGATGCTTGCAGCAGGGGAGGTGGTAACTGAGACAGGATGCAGAACTGATCTTTCAGAAAATGCAAGGGTGAAAGTAGTCCATTAAAGAAGTCAGAAAAAAGGTAAGTAGGCTGGGTTTGCTCTAGTCTCTCAAGGATTTAAAAAGGAGAATGCCATGGTCAATGATACGAAAATGATCTCTTTTTTAACTCCATGGTGACTGGATGCTGGCAGGGTGTCATTGTTTAACTCTAGCCAGCAACTAAGCACCACACAGCCGCTCGTTCACTCCCCCTGCCCCAGTGGGATGGGAGAGAGAATTGGAAGGGTAAAAGTAAGAAAACTCATGGGTTGAGATAAGAACAGTTTAATAACTGAAATAAAATGAAGTAAAATAATAGTAGAAATAGTAGTAGTAGTAGTAGTAGTAGTAGTAGTAATAATAGTAATAATAATAATAATATACAAAACAAGTGATGCACGATTCAATTGCTCACCGCCCGCTGACCAATGCCCAGCCAGTTCCTGAGCAGCAATCGCTGCC
>VYZW01033032.1:0-21272 GCA_013401315.1 Balaeniceps rex | reverse complement strand
CTTCTAGTCAACCCCACAAAGACGAACACCGCAGGAAAGGGCTGAGACGGTTTCTCTACACCCTTGTTGAGAGAAAAGGTACTACCACATGCTCTTGCCGTCAATGCAGTGTAGGCAGGGGATAAGTTCATAGAAGAAAACATGCAGCAGGAAGTTTTGGGGGTACATTAAGCTTCTTATTTTACTTTCTGATACTGTAAGACCAAATTGGGAACACTTGTTTCTAACATAGCAGTGACCAGGGATAAAAAGCAGAGTTTGAAACCTGCCACTGCATATCATACCCTGCACTGTGGAGTCTGCGTATAACTTGGTTATACCCAAACTCAACCTATTTTTTGTTTCCTGGCCTTTTTTTTTCAGTCGTGCATGAAGCAACGAAAAGAGATCATAGGAAAACCCATCTCTTTGCTCATTATGCTTCCTGCTGTTTGGTGTGCAGCTACTCGCATGAGGTATGCATTTGCACGCAGCTTTTTCCTTGCTTTGCCTGTGACTAACCGGAGAGAGAGGAACTCCAGAGACTCGTTAAACCTGTGAAAGCTGCCACAGTTTGTCACATGTGGCTCTGCACACGCAAGCAGAGCATTGCTTTTATAGTATACTGCAAGTCTCCCTTTCTGCAGCAATAGTAACTCATGTCGCTGCTTTAGTCTCAAGAGAAGCTACTATTAAATGGTAGATGTTAGTTTAATATTAATAATTTTCTTAACTTCATACATCTACAGGTTTTCATCTAGTAAAAGGGAGCTATTCATTTTTCCTCATAAAAACAACATTTCTCTGAAGGGAATTTAACAGATGTAACAGGGTTGATGGCAGGTGCAGCATAATGAAAGCAAGACACTTTGAACTGTCAGTGGCTCTCTAACTGCTCTTTGTATTACCCTGCCAGAGGTGTGCCTGCTCCAGTTCAAAACAGCTGCTCTCTCACAAGTGTACTCCTGGCTCCCATTCACCACACTGCAAGGAAAAGCAGGGCTGCAGAAGGAGAAAAAATGTAGGAAAAAATATCTAGACCAGGTGAAAAACACCTGCCTGCACATCAGTATAGTTTAGAGCAGTCAAGAGAACCCATAATGTTTTATAGAACTTGCATATTGTCATTTTTAAGGGGGAAGACTCAGAAAATGAAGATTCATTAAAGCTGTAGCACTGGATGTTGGGCGAACACCTCTTTCATCATGCAGCACACCACCGTGGGGAACGCTGCTCTTTTGCAGAGTGTTCTCCGTTTTTCTCCAGTTAGTTTTAAATTGGTGCCAGGGCTTCTGCCACTTCCCTAGGAAAAGATATTAATAGGTCTTAGCAGTAAGAGATGTTTCTTGATAGCTAAACTACAGATAGCCTTTCTCCTATTTTACCTCATTGTAATTATGTTGCTAGTTTGTAATGAGTAGGATTTTCTCTTTGTTCTTGTTTTTTACATTCTTCACCTTCTTGTCACCTGCATGACACAGAGTTGATTATTTTCATCTTTCTCCCCATATTAGTCTTTTGACCATTTAATCAATTTTGTGCCTTTTTTCTCATAATTCCCTCATCTCTGTCCATATATTTCTGGCTGAGACTCTCAGAACTGTCTGCAGTATCAATAAAGAATGCATGATGCTGTAGTAAAAAGGTTTCTTGGCATGGGTTTGGGGTGCCCTGTAAAACTCTTGTGGTAAAGTCATAAAGTAAGCTATGCAGCTCACCTGAAATTGTTATTAAACCTTCATACCAAGGTTGCAAGATATATAATTTTAAGACCAGTGGAGAGCTGTTTTTCTAATACTATTGCTTGAAGTTTATTTTCCTTTCATTTTTAGTTTCTCTTAGTCACTCAGCAGAGGTTGTTCCAGGAGGAATTGATATCTTTTGACACTGCATATAGAAGTTCTTCTGTTTCTGCCATGGTTTTTTTTATGCATGTGGCTACACAATAAATGGGACTGCCTTTCCTGAGGCAGTCACTGCAGCTTCTGGACCATAGTCAGGAGAAAGAGGAACGGTTGAAGACAAAACTATAACCACTGTTTGCAGTTGTGTATGCAATAATCTAACGTTGCCTCCGTCTAGGTGGCATGGGAATACCTGGGAGGATGCAATTGCTATTGCATTTTACTATAGATTAAGATTTAAAGACAAAACAAAATGTTCTCAGTGACTACATAAGGTTGTTTCGATGCCTATTGTCAAATTTCATATTGATTAGAATAGGAGAAAAGTTAGGACCACTGAACTTTGGGAGACACACTGTATCTTTAAATAATTAATTGAAAAAATACCACCAACACAGGCTATACTCAAATTATTAGTATATAATCAGAGATCTGTTCCTCAAATATCTGTCTTCTAATTGCAGATGTAGCGCATTCCTGAGAGATCTTAACTGAGAAAGGGGCATCTGCCATCGAGCACACTGGTTTTAATCAATTACTGATTTTGAATATCTTGCAAAATAATGGTTTACCCTACTGGTTTAACTTTTGCATTGTATGTATTTGGAAATATATATTTGACTACTTTTGTATGAAGTAACAGACCATACTACATAGGCTTACTGATATGCTTTATTCAAGACGTGGTGTCCCCAACCCAATAAAGCACTTAAGCATGTGCTTAAAATTAAATATATGCTTGAGTATATCACTGAAAATCCACCTGCTGAAGGGTTTTCCTGAATAAAGGTGGCTTTAGGCATATGCCTGAGTATTCTGTTGAATTGCAGCTTGTGAGTCCTATTATATTGAGAATTGAATGGAGTCACTCAATGTGTATAGAATTAAGCACATTTATGACATGTTTATGATTTTGCAGGATCAGAACTTAATTCATACCTTGGAGCACATATTCACATGAGGAGCTCTTTATTAATGAAGGGATTCAGAACTAGTCTTTTTTAAGTGGCAGTTTTAGTAAGAAAACCTTAATAAAAAGAGTAAACTACAGAGTAATAATGTTAGTTCAGTTCCCTAAGGCAAGCCTTACATCATTGTGTTTGTATATAGTAAATAAGCCTACAGAGAAAAAAATACAGGCCAATAAATGGATTACAGAAATAAGTTTGGAAATGAAACTTTACACATAGACACATTTGCCAGTGAAGGCAAAATGTGTGTGGCTGAAACACTGTTAAAAATAATGGTTCTTCTGGCTGCTTAATATTTCATTGGACTTTGAAATGTTCATTTACATAAATATGTTTTCTTATGGCTCCCTTGAAGGAGGGATCTATTATTTGCATGCTGAAGATGCATGTTGGCACTCTTAAAAAAAATCTTTTCCACAACATGGGAGGAAACTCAGGAAATCAAGTCACCAGCAAAACAATAAGGCAGGTCAGAGTGAGCTGAATATTCATACTTTGTCTGAAGGCACGAAAAGGCTGACAGCTCTGAGATTTTAATTTTCTGTGTTAAAAATCTTGAGGTCCCAGTCATACAATGAATTCCACTTATATGAAGCATGCCGCAGGACCAGGACCCGAACTAATACAGTGCACCTTTAGCTCAATCATCTGCTTTTATCAACCTCCTCCTCTTTGTCTAACTGCAGAGTGGATTTAAGCTGTTCTTGTTTGATACAAAATTCAGTTCAACTATCAGAGCAGAGGAAATTTAGATAAAACTTCTTTTTTATGGACATCTTACATACTGAATGAAGCTGCCTCTGTCACCAGCCCCATGCTTTGACTCAAATACTTGTGCTGCCCTGGCTTGTTTTCTAAGCAGTCAGTGCTATTCTGTGAAGAACAGCAAGTACCACAAAGTGGCAAAGGTGAAGACTCAAACAGCTGCTGCACTAGCCAACAAACTACTCAGCCAGGCTTTTAGGAAACATCCACACAGATGAGGAAACTGCACTGCAGACTTCAGGCTTGAGGTCAAAGATGCATCATTAGAGATATAATTTCCTGATATTAGAGGCTCCAAATCATTAGTCTTTTAATACATAATATCAATAGCTGTAATGAAAAATACAGGTAGGATGTAGAGAATCCCCTGAATCTTAATGTACTCTCTGCCATTGGAAGCATAATGCAGTATATATGTCAGCTGAGCTGGAGAAAAACAATGGGTCAAATGGAGAAAATAAAGAGAAAGGCAGCAGCTAAACCTCTGATTCTTGCATGTGAGTGCAAATCACCTCTGTTCCCAGGGTCAGCACAAGCTGCGCCTCTGGAAATGTACCGATATGGAGCGCAAGTGGGATTTCTGCAGAACGCATGACTGTTCTGGCTCCTGCACAGTGAGACGTTTCACACTGTGCGCAGCAGATGGGAGCTGGGAAGTTCGGCCCAAGCATTGAAGTTCGCATGCATATGCATAAATATATGTATATAAATAGTGTGTGTGCATATCACTAGACCCTGGCAGAGTTGCTGCCGGTAGCCTCTCACTGGGCTCTGTCTGGGTCCCATCACACCAGATCCATGCGCACGTAAGCATCCTTACATGCTGCTGGCACACAGCCCAGGCACGCCAGCAAATGGGTGCTTGTGACATTAAACCTTCAGGACCATTGCTGAGCCCTTTCTTTGCAGACTCTCCAGCAGCCCACCTTTTCCCAGGGCATGGATATTGGGGACACACTGAATTTAAAAGTAATTTGCTAAGGAGTCCCAGTCATTGAAAGCAAGCAGAAACTTTATCTGGGTTCAAAAAACCAGTTGCCTTTTAAATTTTTAGCACCAGAAGTAGCTGTGAATAACAACAGCATAATAAAACCCCATACCCCTTTTTCTGCCTCAGTTTCTTCTCTGCTTTTGTAAGTTCTCAACAGGGTATGTGGATGAGTCTTCAAGCGAGATGGGGATCCTCCTCCTGTCTCGGGTTTTCTGAATCACAAATCCATCACGTTCAAAGACACAGCATTAACACCATATTAGTTTCTTCACCTTTTTGAGCTTTTATATTGCCCAGTCTAGAGGCTTGGGAAAGATGGTTATGCCCAGGATAAGGCAGCCTCAATTAAATCCAGCAATGCTTAACCTCTCTCTATTATCCACGATCAAGAGCAGCGTTTTCTCAACATTTTTGAACTGCAAGGTGCACTTTGCCTTTTCTGAAAAAATTCCACTGATTATGTTGTGCAGCATTGCTGCAGTGATTTCCATTTAGAATAAAATAAAAGGCTGAATTAAATTTCATTTATTACTTTTATTTCCTCCTCTCCTTTCCCCATTTCTGTTTGTTTGCTCAAGTGTTGAATATGTGTAAATTTTTTAATGTAAATGTATTTTTGCAGGTTTTTACAGGCAACATTTAATCTGTACAGCATTGGTGTGGGAGATAAATAGCTTGGTTTTGATTGTATATGGCTAACTATACACGAAGACATTTCTTGATGCAGTGATTTCATTAGGTTACTCAGAATCTCTAAGTTGTAAACCAACAGAAACCCCAAATATGTACCCGCAGACAAAAAAACTATGTTAATTTTCATTGAGGGGCTGGTTTCTGGAAAGTTAGCCATGAATGCACAGACAAAAAGTGCTTTTTGAACCAATCTCTTTAAAAGTTATTTCTACCCAGATGCCCATGAGAATCTGAAATACACTGACACATATGTGTTTTCTTCAGCTCTTGCTTCTCTACAAGGCTAGTGTGAGAAATGTTGTAGTTCCAGGGAAGGCTTTAAATATTGCTGGTTTTCTCTGCAAGAAACATTACTACATATCCATTAAATGATCTGAGATTTCCCATCTCATTTCTAGCCAAACTTAGCAGGCATACAACATTTTGATAATTGGGACAAGTTCTGGACTCTTTTCTGAACAAAACCATAACTCCTGAGCCATGAGAGGTGTCTCCCTCGCCACAGCAGTTATCTCAGCCTTGGCCCCAGGCAGAAAGCTGCATCCCAGCATTTAAGTGTTGCTCTCAGGTTTTTGAAGCATAATGGAGCTTTAGACCTTTGAGGGGAGGATGCGGAGGGCTTGAAGGAGAAGGTCAGAGATTCCTAAATTAAGGCTTTTCATTTTATTCTTGAGAAATGAAGAGCGAGAGGCACCACTAGAAGGCAATTCAGACCTCAAGAGGCTAGAAGCATCCCCTGGAGATGCTTCTCCCACTCTTCATCCGCTGTAGAAAGAGCCCAAGGTGACGAGGCTCCTGTTTGGGTGTCTGAGATAACTGCTTAAAATTAGGTAGGCTTATCCCTCTCCTTTATGCCATCACAAATTCCCTGTTTTGCCCTTTGGTAGAGCTTGCACAGGGCTGTACATTACTGCAATATTGATGTTCTGTGACAAGTTAAAAGGCCAATAAGAGTAGTGCTCAATATGAATTATTTCACCTGTTTAATACCTGCTTTTTCCTTAACTCTCTTAATAACGCAGTGTGTTTTCCTACCCCAGTGACATTCAGTTGCATGTATTGTTAATTTTTGCTTTGTAGCTTGCATCTAGACTACAGTTTGCGTGTCCCCAAAGTGGTATCAGTTGCCTGAAATCTCGATTCCTCAGTGTTGTGTGGCTTGCATAAATGTCAGCTGGTCCAAGGGAGCGGTTTTAAAAGAAACAGAGCTGATCTGACATTCTTCAAAGGGAAGCCTGGGAGACTCATCTCTGCACCTGGGTTTGTTATATACACTGAGCCACGGGAAGAGTGCTATGAATGCTGTCACTCGAGCAGTGAAGAGGGACAGGCAGCCATGTCAAAAATGACAACATTTCTTTTACTAGTCTTGCAAAAGATGTCTGCAGTGATGTGACTGCAGATGACATCAAACAACATAAGTGGCTGGTTTCTGCAGTAGATTGAAATTCATCCAGTTCCCTGTGTTCACTGTGATGACTTTCAATGCTAATTCTCAGTGAGTAAGGCATGAAATATATTCACAGCCTATACACAGTTAAGATACTTTTAAGTTATTTGAGGTACCTGTGATGTAAACATCTGTGCCTCTTGCTTTCGTGCATTTTTTCCTGTGTTTCAATTATGCAGTCAAAGAAACACTGGAAAAGGGGAGAACAAGTTTGCTGATCTAGTTCTTTTTCTTTTTTGAAAGGAATGAGTGCCTCATTGTCTGAGCAGAGGGAAACATAAGATAGAAGCACACTTTCATCTTCTCCAGCAAGGAAGAGATCAGCTGAATTGATGCAAATGAGGTGTTTTTGAAAGTGATCCCCAAAGCTTGCTGTATTCACTGAGCAAAACTGTGGGTCCCTTAAACTTTCATTTGGAAATCTAAATAATGTGAGATGGTGTAAAAGATGAAAAGTTTTAGCCTGAGTTTTACTGCATGACTGTAATGCTCTCTGAAGCTAAATCCAGCATTCAGCACATACAGTGCCCTGCAGCTGCAGCAGCATGTGTGCTTCACTGTATTTTGAGAGGATGCTTCTCAGTCCTGACTTCAGATGACACTCTGTGCTCTTCTTAGGATTACCTGGAAGAAAGAGTTTGCAAAATGCAGGGGAAAAGGAGGGAAAATCCTCCTGTGCATGTGTGGAAGGTCATGGGAATCTGGTGACAGGAAATACTCCCTGGGATCTGAAGAATAGGAGAACTGGGAGAATAGTCTAATTGTCAGTGCATCAGGTCTAACTAGCGCAAGGTAAGTGGGGATATGGTGGTATAAATAAGAAAGGGATTTCTTGTTCAGTATAAACTGATACTAAGCCTTTTTTTTACCACAAATAACTTCTTCCTTTTTCATACGTGACACCCAGTATCTGCATTTTATGTTAACTCTTTTGCTATATACTTTCTCCTTTTACAATCAGCTAGGAAGAAAGAGAGACATATTCCTGTCATGACTTTTGGATTTCAGTCTCTGTTCTAATGACTTTTTCACATAAAAGACATAAATAGCTGTGGGAGCAAGGGGCTGGTACTACCCCCCTTTCCCAAGGAGAAGGCCACAGAGTAATGCACAGCCTCTCTTCCTGACTGTTCACCTTGAATTCTGGTTTTTGTACAATGGAATAGCTTTTATAGGATAGGGTGAGAATGTCTTTACCCTAGAATAGATTACCAGATGGCTGTAAAGATGAGAAAAATTAATTTAAATAAAGAAGAGAGAAGTAAACCCAAGACTCCTGCAATCTGGCTGTGTCTCCTAGCCACCCAGCCACCTGACTCATGAGCTTTAGCGGTTCCCACTGGAGCGATTTCAGAGGTTAGCACAGCCAGCAGTTTGCCCTGTCCTGCCAGCAGGGACTGCAGATGGGGTGGCACGTCAGCTCCTCAGCTCCTTCAGGAGGTAATCTGTTAGACTGGTGGCAGTTCAGCCTTGGACCCTGGGCTGTGATCTGTGGCACCCGAGCAGCAAACACCCAGCTGGGTCCCTCCAGGGTGGGGGCGGGGAGGTTCGGTGGGGACCACCCGAGGGACCTGCCAAGGCTGGCAAAGCTGTGTTGGACTGCTGAACCACCTGGTGGTCTTGGGCTCCTCCACAGTAGTAGCCCAGCAGGGGGATGCAGGTTGGGATTTTGCAGAGAAGCTGGTCTGCTGGGAGGGCTCCAACAAAACCTGCTGGACAGAGCCTCTCGTGGAAAAGTGACGAGTTAGCAGTTTCTGGATCCTCCCTGTGTGCAAGCACACAAGAGGTGTTTTCCTCCATCAAGGCCAAGACACCTCTAGGTGTAGAAAGAAGCAGAATTACAGACATTTGTGTTGGGATTCATCTCATTTACCTACCTTTGGATGTTTGTCCTGCGAATGTTTATATACGAGCTAGTTACACCAGGCTCCTGTTGATGAAAAATAGGCCCTGTTGGGATGTGATTCGTCAGACTGACAAATTCATCACCTTAGGAGCTCTTTAAAATTTTACTATGAGCCTCCTCTATGTTGGTATGTTTATTGGTGATACCTAATTATCATTGTCTTCTGATAAAGCTTCAGTAAGAACACTGTCCTCCCTTTTTAAAAATTAATTTCTCCAGACATCTGTTTCATAAAAGAGTTGTAAGGAGAAAAAAGATTTAGGCTTTCTCTCTTATGAAATGCCAGGAAATAAGGAAGGGAAGTAGAGCTGAATTTAGATGGATCCATAGGCTCTATATATTTGTGACCTGACACACTAGCCATTTGCTCATTATACCTCTTCAGCATTTAATAAAGCAGAATAAAGGCTTTTATTTTATTAAATATTAATTCACCTTTTCATATTTTTAGGGAAGGCTATAGGAATAAAGCACTGATGGAGGAAGATAACTGAAGGGATAAGAGTAAATGAGACACAATTTCCCTGATTTCTAGCAAAAGCTCTCCTGGTTTTATGCTACCACTTTATCTAATTATATCTGATTTTTTCAACAACAAAACACATAGAGAAAGAAAAAGAGAAGAAAGCACAAACAGCTTGGCTCTTTGGAAAAAAAATTGTCGCTGAAAGCAATTTTTTCCCCCTCTTTGTTTACTGGTGAAGGTGAAGCAGTAACTCAACATGCAGGTACGGACGTGATAATTTACTTGTCAGTTATGTGGTGGAAAAATCACTCTTAATGATAATTGTTGTATTAAGGGTTTTTTTTTTTTAAATCATGAAGGCAGCTGACTATTCTTTTTAAACAGTGCACTCTACTGTTTTTTATTCCTGGCCCCTATCATCCTACATGTATTTTTTCACCCGTCAGAGTCAGAGAGGGATATATTGTGTTTTATCATTCAGCACAAAGGCTATTTGTGGTCCTGAGTCTGGTCTTCTCCATCCACTTGGCAATGTTGTTCACTGTTATTAAGGATGTGTAGATAGAAAATGTACCTACGATTTCGTATAATTCACTTGTTGACAGAATCAACCCTTACATTTCTTTAGATGCTCATTTCTCAAGTACAGTAGATCATAATCTTAAGCAATGACTTTATATTAGTTTTTTAGCACATCTGTTGAACTGGTATACATAGTGCATTTAGGTGATTCAATGATGTGTTTTAAGCATTCAAAATGAAAGGGAAGGGCAGCTACTTCTTTGTAAAGATGGTGATTATTTAGTTCAAGTGGTTAGAGGAAAAATACATTTTCTGTTTTGTTTTTTTGTTGGTTTCCAATGATGGGGATGGGGATGGTGTATAGTTGACATAAATGGGAATCATGCAAATTAACTTGTTTTGAAAACCTTCACCCTGAAAAGGCAGATGATGCAGCAGCAATGGGATGAGATGATACAAAGTAGCCATCCCAGGTGAGAACAGAAAGAAAGCTTCTATAGAATGGACAGGAATGCAGTCAAAGATTGTAGCTGTCATAACTAGTAGTAGCTGTACATATTAGCATTATACTTTCGTCAGGAGAAGCACACCCAGTTACAACAAAGGTGAATTTCTCTTCACTTCTAATTACGCAACTAAACTAAAATAGTGTCTTGGTTTAACCCCAGCTGGCAACTAAGCACCACACAGCTACTCACTTATTCTGCTCTGGTGGGAAAAGGGAGAGAATCGGAACAGTAAAAGTGAGAAAACTCATGGGTTGAGATAAAGATGGTTTAACAGGTAAAGCAAAAGCCACTTGCACAAGCAAAGCGAAACAAGGGATTCATTTACTACTTGCCACCAGCAGGCAGGTGTTCAGCCATCTCCAGGAAAGCAGGGCTCCATCACGCATAACAGTTACTTGGGAAGACAAACACCTTCACTCCGAAAGTGTCCCCCCTCCCTTCTTCTTCCCGCAGTTTTATATGCTGAGCATGACATCATATGGTATGGAATATCCCTCTGGTCATTGGGGGGCCAGCTGTCCCAGCAGTGTCCCCTCCCAACTTCTTGTGCACCCCCAGCCTACTCACTGGTGTGAGAAGCAGAAAAGGCCTTAACTCCGTGCAANAGGGCTCCATCACGCATAACAGTTACTTGGGAAGACAAACACCTTCACTCCGAAAGTGTCCCCCCTCCCTTCTTCTTCCCGCAGTTTTATATGCTGAGCATGACATCATATGGTATGGAATATCCCTNGCAGAAAAGGCCTTGACTCCGTGCAAGCACTGCTCAGCAATAACGAAAACATCCCTGTGTTATCAACACTGTTTCCAGCACAAATCCAAAACATAGCCCCATACTAGCTACTATGAAGAAAATTAACTCTATCCCAGCCAAAACCAGCACAAATAGAAAGGAACATTCTGTCACATCTCAGTGCCTGCAGGAGGCAAGGTGAACAAGACCCTGGCCTCCTGGCTTGGCTTCTTCCCATAACTATAACCAATAAAGCATATGTCCATTAAGAGTTCAAGTCCCAAACAAGCTTTCTCATTAAAAGATCTGGAAAAGACAGGACTTGATGTTAAGGGCCATTGGCAAGGACTATGCCATCATGAATAACTTACTTGTCTTGAACACACAAGCGCCTATCATGTCCATAACCTGCCTGGCAATTCTCAATGGTTTTAACTGTTGATGTTCTGTCTAGCTCTCTAGATACTCACGTCTTTGCTAACCCCTCTACCATCCGTCACCTGAGTGCACATCAAGTTACAAACCAACTACCTACCTCCATCTACTGCCTTCCCAGTGCAGATGAAGCATGCAGACCAACTATTAGAATGTGGGTACAAGCAGTAGGATTTACACCAGGAGATAAAAACGGAAGGAATATGCCACAGGGAAGGAGAGGTGACAGATGACGCTGGAGATCAGAGCATCCTGCTCCTAGTGCTACCAGTGAGTTGGGCAGCACAAGGGCTGAACTTGCTGCTCTCCAAGGGGGTTTATCCCGTTCCCCACTCCTACAGCAACAGCTGCCATCCCAGAAACACTGATATTTCCCTAAAAAAACAGCAAGAAGACTGGTTCTTCATGGCTGTGGCGTAGATCACTAGTTATGGGAGGGTCATGACTATTCGGTCACCCTCAACAATTTTCTGTCTTATTTAACCAGACCCCCTGCTCCCAGCCATGACCACACCATAGGCCTCTCCTGCCTGAAATGAGCAGCTTGTTTGATCTTGATTAGAGATATCACCATCTAGTCAAATTTTAATGATGCAGCTTTAATAAGGCTGGATTTTCCTTTTTGCTCATGTCTTTTTTCTGACATAGCAGAGCCCTTCAGAATGTATTAGCCCTCACAGTAAGACCCTCATGGAAAGGCAAAAACAATTTCCAAAATTTGGCAGTACTTGAAATAATTTCTTTATTAAATAAATGATAAGAATTCTTTTTCCTTTTAACAGCTCCATTTTGTATTCCTGTATGTCCCCAAATCCACTTCATATGAAGTTTTGTAGCAAAAAAAATTACAGATAAAGTAGCCTAGGTGGATTTGGATGTGTTTAACATCATTTTTCCTTTTCCACCAACAGAGGGAGTAAAGTCATCTTTCCCCTCCAGAGCTTTTGGCCGTAAGGCTTAGTTATGTGAGACCAGTAACTTTGCTGTGGGTTTTACACACGTTAGGGCAGGAGGTCAGCTAGGTCTCGGTTTGCAATCTTTAGAAAATTATGGTGCAGTGTAAACTAGCACAGGCTGCGTGAGATTAAATCAGAATAGCTGATGTATCATGGGCCGAATGGATGTTGCACCAATTATGAGACGTGTATCGAAATTTTGCAATGTGGTGCACTCCCTTAAGGACTAGTGATGAGACCTGTTAATTGCATTATATTATCTACTGGTAACTGCACCATTAATGCATGTCAGCGCCAATCCTGACAGGGCTGGCTTGAGGGGTTTTTACTGCCGTAGGCAAGCTGGAAAGAGCGTGCCGCTCTTAGCCACATTTACTTCCACAGTAAACAGTCAAAACAGTCAGCTGTATCTAGGTCTCAATTTTAAATTATACACCAGTGACTTATTTAAGTAATTAGGGCCATATTATCCACCTCAACAGCCAAGAAATGTTTTATGAAGAGGAGTCTTCATAAGAGTAATTACATTTCTTTCCTGATCCCTCCTAGACCATGAAGTGCTTGTGAGTTTGCACTGCTTAGTGAGGACTTGGCAAATGCAAAAAGAGCAAGGCTGGAAAGGACAGATATTTGTTGCCCAAGGCCATACGCTCTCTGTGGTTGACCTGCAGGGAAATTCCTGAGAAAGTTAACACTGGGTATGTCAGTGTTACCCCAAATTCTTCTCTGTGTCATTTTGTGTCTTGTGTTACTCCCGAATTATTATTAGACCTCTCCAGGTTCCTTACTTCTAATCAAAATTATAATTCCATTGTACTATTATCCTTCATCACAAAATTGCAAGGTCTTTGCCATTGTTTTGATTGGAAACTGTAATTTCCCCTAAAGAACCAGCCTTTCCTTTCTTGCACAAAGCTGTCTCATGATGTTAACTCACCAATACATGTGAGGACGATACTCTCACGTTGGCTGCGCAGCTTGACTTTGCAGTCTTGGTCTCATTCTTACACTTGCTGCTCTACAGGATATATCCTCTGAATTCCTAAGAGCTGAAGTTGACCATAAGGTTCTTTTGGTTACTATGCATAAAGAAATGCAGATTTGTTGGCTCCATGCATGTAAGCTTTATGTCCCCCTGAGTTTGCCTTTGGATGTCAAGCTGTGTGTGAGAGGAGGTGGGCATCTCCTCATCTTCTGTCCTGCCCTCAGTTCTGTTGCTTGCTACATGGGGGGTGTGGGGGAGATAAAGGGGGAGGAAATGTCCTATGGTAGGTTAAAAATCAGAATCCACATATGTGGAATGATAATTTGTTTAATAAGATCTTCTGATCAGGAGTGTTCTGTGTTACATCCGAGTAGGTATTAGATTATTTAATACAACTAATCTCCACCCCCCCCCAGGGAATTTCTAGCCTGTTTTTCCCCTCTGCAGTCAAAATATCTAAATTTATTGTGAATTGGAAAGTTTGTAAATCAATTTGTAAATAATGCAATACTTTCTGTAGTATTTTAATTGAAATTAATTATTTCTGCAGTCCGGGTTGAAATATTTCATCTCAGTGCACTGAATCAAGTTGAAATGTATGATGTTCAGCTGATGCATAATAACTCTTCAGTTTCAAAAGAAAAACTTCATGGGCATTGTACATTGCTTGTCTTATTTTACCCTGCCTTACAGGAAGAGCTAATTGGCTGTAGTATGTTTACCATCAGCCTTGCAAACCATATGACTCAGAGTATCCTACATGACTTGGTCATAGGGGAAGATACAGAGCATCACTGAATATATTGCCAGCTCCCAGGAAGTCCATGAGAAATCATGGAGTTATGTAGCATCTGCATCACAGTTCCTGTGGGACTCCCATGAGGTGCTGAGCAGATGCAACTTGACATCAGTGTGATTCAGATGAAACATTTCTGCTCAATAAACCAAAGCATTTTGATTGCTGGGACCACCCTGAAACAAATAACTTTGTTTTTATTTTCTTAGTTTTGGCAGAATCATTTTTTTGTAAACAGTTAGCATAAATCATTTAAAAAAAATTTCCCTGAAAATTTTAATATTTGCATTGCAAAAGTGTGTGTGCATATGTATGTGTGCATATACAAATACATATACATGTATGTATATACACATATAAATTGAACAAAGCTGGCATATGTTCCTCCTTCTTTTCATTTACCTGGGATGCTTAGCTGCATTTTAGAAATGAGGGAGAGACGTGACCCCGGAAATGAAACTTGCTGTATTAGACAAAAAGGTTATTGTAGCATTGATTTTTTTTTTCTTTTTTAAAACTGTGACTGTGTCACCTTGAAAAGTGAGTTGATTATGTGGTGCAAAATATGCATTAGAAAGTGTTTGGACTGAAGGATTGGCTGGCTCAAGGGATCAGTAATCTAATGTGGGACCTTTCACCCGTTAGTCACCAGCCTGACTCCGGCATAGGTGAGTAATAAAAACACAAATCTCTCTGCATCTGGCAGCCATTTGGATGCATAAACAAATTGAACTGATAATATTAATATAATTTGGTAGGAAAAAAATCCCTCATCTGTGCAATAATTAGCGTGATTTTTGGGTATCTCAGCAAACAGAGCAAAACCTGAAAGGGCACAGGGATTGAAAATAATAGTGGGTTGTGTTTCTGTAATATTTCCCATCCTGAATTATCCCAAAGCATTTTATAATTTATTAACTTAAGTCATATTCCAGTGCATATCTTCCTGCAAACGCCAGAAACCAGGGTCTGCTTAAATCTGATCAACTGCTCTACTTGATAAGGACACCATGAAGACTGAATTTGTTTGTATTCAAAATTTCCTAAAGAGGGAGTTCTGGGGCTCTGCTTGAAAAACAGGTATGCAGGGGAGCAAGTCACTGAACCAGCTCCAGGACTCTCTGCCCACAGTTACTTGGCAACATGGCCCTGGCTCTCCCTCCTCGCCACAGTCCCGAGGACCTGCTTTTGGTTGGGGTTAATTAGATGTTGCTTAGTGCATTCCCTGGCTAATGCTAAAGTCTTCTGGGAGCTTTCTTGTGGCCTAAGGCTGAACTCACAATAACTATGCTAATGAATTAATGGGAACAAGCAGAAAAAGGGTGAGTTACAGAAAAATATCTGTCTTTTTAACCCCTGTGTGAGCTGGTGTTAATGTAGGGCTGGCAAACTCTGAAGCCTTGCTGGACATGAGCTGGCTTCCTGCGGAGCCGCTTGGATGTATCCGCATTGTACTCCCCAGCATGCTGGTTCCAACAACATGATGCGGAGGCACCCAAGCACTGGCTCTGGAAGCTGTACAGAAGTATTTATGCAGAGCTTAAGCTAATAAACTCTGCCAGACCTGGGCTAGCCTGCACAGAGCCAGCATGGATGTGTCTGCAATTGTGGCACTCTTTATCAGCAAACTGGATAATCTGCCAGGGGGATAATGGAGAGCTGACTGTATATTGAATGTTTGTTTGCAATGAAAATTATGTGTTAGGGTTTTGACTCTCAAGCATCAGTGGATTAAAGTCAGACAGCTGACAAGACTTCTGTTCCTATCTGTCTGCTGGCCTCCTTCTCAGGGGTTGCTGTCCCTTTGACAGGGATGGCTTAAAAGCTCATGAAGCAGCTTCTGAGTAGTTTATAACATGTTGAGGTGGGGTTTTTTCTCATATGATGGAAGTGATAAATAATGTTCATGGTAGAAGTTTCAGTAAACCAGGAGAGTGATGCAGACAGCTTGGACCCTTTCCATTCTGTTTTCTGCAGGTATGTCAGGTTTTTTTATTGAGTTGATAGAGAGGGAAACTTTGTCTTGCTTCTGGCTGCATTCACTCTTCAAATGACTAAATCTGGTTGCAGAAAGGATGATGAGCATCTTCCTATATCCACCCCAAACTTTGGCTGTTTCTGAACTCTCCACATGAACGCACCACAGGCTTGACATTCATGATCCAGTGCACCAAGAGGAGGAACCATCAACGTATGATACATAGGCAGAGCTTTGGGAGTCATAATCCAGACACAACAAAGATAGAATAGTTGCAAGGATAAGAGAGGAAACTAGAAAGACTAGCTTCAAATGTTCTGTCTTGGATGTTTTAAAGTAATAGACATGACTAAGAGCAAGTGCACATGTTGATATACATGTGGTTGTGTAAGCAGCTCTAAAAGGGCCAGAAAAAGTAACATTTAAATCAAATAATAAAAGAAATAGGCTGGAATATCAACATATCCTGAAATTCCCTATAGGTATGATATGGCAATCAGGGGAGATATTTAAAGGTAGGAGAACAAATTAGTGGACAGCATGTACAAGATTGAATAAATTATGATTTTATTCTATTTACATTTATACATATATATGGAGTGAGTTTCTCACAGCAAAAAGAGCAGAACCACAACAAGTACACCAAAAGTTTGTCACATCAGTTCTCAAGCCCTTCGTGCTTTTGAGAAGCAGGTGGAATAATCTTTGCACAGTCTTTGCTTGGTGATGCCTCTTTGTCTGTGACTGCCAGTCATGCACAAAAAGATTAGATACAAATTTTTGTGGCAGAAGATTTTGTGCTATAGTCTGTTTCCACACCACTTTAGCACAAGATTTTCAGCAGGTGGTGCACCTATTTTTCAGTGGAGATGCATATTAAGCTGTTATGTTTTATCCCTTTATGTATTGAAGGCAATGCAGATTTTTCTCCTGGCTTTAAAGTAGCAAGTACTGATGCTTACAGTAGGGTCCCAGAAAATACTGCGGTCTGTTTGTCCTGCCCAGGCTTCCTGAACTAAGCAGTAATCCTTGCACCCCTCTGGCATGCAGATGCTCCTTGCTGTTAAAGTCATGGTGTCTTTCCTTCTACCCCTGCATGTGTTACACCGCACAATTAACTTTGTATCTTCATCTGTGAAAGATCTAATTCTAAGCATGTATTTTCCATTTCCCTTTTTAATAACACAATCTGTGAAAGAAGACATCAGAATGGAAATTGCCTTTAGAAAATGTTTTAGTATATATGTCATGTATATCATGTGACTGAAGATTTTGACCATTTAAATGCAGCTTTCACACTTATAAGAAATTTCAAAATTAAGGACTCAATTCTTGCATACACCAATGCCCTTTTGGAGTATCCTGATGCCCACCCATTTTACAGTCCCTTCACAATGAAGAAAGTTTAAGTAGTCTCGTAATAAATGCAAATACAGCTCATACGTTGGTATTTTTTCAAGTCATTGAACAAGAGACACAGAATTGGTTTAATAACCATGTTTTCTTCAAGGTGGCAACAAAGGAATATAAAAACCTGTTGATAACTGAGAGGCAGCAGAGTCCATGCTCTTTGCCTTTGACTGACGTTCCAAACCTGGTAGGTGTTCTATGGGCTACAACAGACAAGGTTTTCTTACTACTTGCTTTAATTCCAGACTTTGTTAAAGTATGGGCACTTTTGCAACACTGCATCAGGCTCAAGCCCCCATTGTGCCATGCTGTGTACAAACTTGGAGCAGTTCCATGTGTTATTTCTGAAAGTACTTTGGGTTGTCCACTGGGTCATGTTCCCTGGAATTAATGGTTGGGATGCTGGACCTCAAACATTTCCCTTTGGCAGGTACCGGTTTTCACAGTTATGAGCCTGTTAAGGCCCTTACAACCAAAACATTAAGGAAGATGCTCTCTATATGCAAAACTATATTAATAATTATATTTATAGTACACACTATGTAAATGTTTTCAGGATGCAGAAGGACCATCTCTAAACAGACCTTGATTAATTATAAACATCACATTCTCAACAAAATTACACAAAGGTGTATGAAGTGCTGGAATTGATGGAGCTGGATTTCATGTATTTTTCTCCATTATGGCAGCCACAGCAAAAGTCTGGAACCTAAAGCTCTTCTCTATAGCAGTCTGGGCTCATCCACACTGCGGAAGTATCCTCTTAGAAGGTGCCCTAAGGGATCACCTTAAGCTTCTACACAGAAACAAGCTTTGTCTTGGTCTTAGGCCAACCCCAAGGACAGTCTTTCTGGCATTTAACACAGATAGAAAGCTTCTTTGGACTCCAGGACTCCCTGCGTGGTAATATAGATAAAGTCAATATGTTTTACAGGATCTGAGCATTTATTAAGTGCTGCTGTGGCCCAAATATGGTTCTAATGCAACAGTTGCACAAAACAAATCAATGGAAAAAGTACCATTGGCTTCAGTGAAGGTTGTTTCAGTCTCCTGAGGTTTTATTGTAAATGCAGATGTGTTCAAGCCTATGGCTATGGAGTGAAACAGTCTGTGCATTACTTGGCTGAAGCAATCTATGATTACTTTGACATCATTGCTCTGCAGAATCTTGTCTTCAAAGCCGAGTACAAGGACAGTTGTGCGAGTCTTCTGCATCTCAGAAACACTGAACTCATCACTTAATAAATGGAATAGTTTAATATGTCTACATAGGGATTTTTCTTGTATTTTCCTGCAAAAATTACAAAATGGAGGGTCCATCATTTTGGCATGATATAATAATCAACTCTGTGCTACCCAATGCACTTTCAGATTTTTCAAAAGGCATGGGGTTCGCTCAAAGGGAGAACCATGACTTCTGCACAGAAAAAGGTTTATAAAGTGAGGAGATCCCATGTGACAGCTACAGAGCAAACAGAAACCCTCCAGTTGCAACGTCTTTGATGTCTGAAAAACAAACACTGAGATTCACATGCAAAATTGTTAATTTAAAACAAGTGAAACTGCCTTGAAATACTTTTTTTTTTTTGTAAATTTTGTAATTTAATATTCTGGGATAAGAAAAGCACATTGCAGGAATATTTGAGCCTATCAGGTTCATCATCTTAGAAAGTCTACACTGGCTAATCACTGGCTAATGTCTGATTTTAAGCAAGTGCTTTCACCCATATTTTCAGTACTTTAGTGGGGTTTTTTTGAGGTCCAAATGTTCAAAGATACCAAGTACAAAACTGTCCCCCAAAATGTCATTCTGGGTGTTCTAGGGCTGGATGAACCCAAAATCTAGAGCCATGAGGCTGAAGGTGAGATGTTGAAAACCAGTCAGAAAAACATTGCCCAGTCCTATCTACATCTTAATTTTACTCTGCTATGGAACAGGAATATTGGGGGAAAATTCCATATCTGCGCTCAACTGTCAGGTGGAAATTTTACACTGAAGTCACAACTATGTGGTTATTCACAAAAGCAAAATTCATACTTAGATAAAAAAATACTAAGAACCCACTGTGAGATATGAGTGAACAATATGGAGAAACATTCCTTCCTTTTTTCTTTTAAGAGTTATTTCTTAAGATTTTAAAACTATTCTAGGCTATGGTTAATGAAGAATACTTAAAATAAGAAAGGAATAATGCTAAACTGTAGTTCTGTTGCAATGCAGTTTAAACTAAAATCTATGTTTATAATAGTTTGTCCATGCATTTATTCAAATATATGAAAATGTATACAAATTTACGTCCCATTGTTTTGTGGTTAGGTATACTACAAGGGATGTTTCAGGTTATGCAGCTTCCCTAGTTAACAAGCCTCACTGACTTCCATTGCAATAGGATTCAAACAACACAGTTTGCAACTGATCTTGAAATCTGAAATTAAAGAGAGCAAGCAAAGGTGAAGTAATATTATCCAGGAACTTAAAAGAAAATGGAAGAACTACCCATTCTTACAGGTACTTTATATAACAAAAAATCCCTTTACTCATTTTTTAGTTTTTTGTGACCACGCAGTTAGGCATGTAATTACCTGTTTACCGGGTAACAGCCTAGACATTCAGCACTCAATAAATTGGTGATTGCATTCAGATGAAATTTAAGAGAATTATTGCCACCCTAAATAATACTTACATTTATTGCAAATCTTAAATGACCCTTTTTAAAAATTGTCAGTCTCTAAAGTACATCCTTTCCCCTAAAGGACACAATAAATCACTTAAGCACCCCTCCAGTTTTACTGAAGAGGCATCTGATTAACAGCCTTTTTCTAATACAGGTAAGAACCTGGGAGGGTCAGAAACGAAATCTAAATGTCTCTTTTCACAGCTATTTGGGAAAGAAATCTGTGTAGTAGTTTGATCTGTATCTGCACTTGGATTGAGCAATTGTGTTCAGGCAGAGAATTGCCTGGCATTATCTTATGACTCACTTGACAGAGCTTACCCCTACTTTTCATTACCTGAGAAGAGATCATTACAAAACATACAAGTAGTATAATTTTATAGCAATCTATTTTGAACTAGCAAATTAAATGGGAAGAAGACAGGAAATGGAATGCAGAAAGCATAATGCTTTTAAAATGTTTTAAAAGAAATAGGAGCCTAGCAGAAGTGTGGGAGAGGGTCCAGGATAGGGAACAGGAGCCCTTTCACTGTCTTAGGTCATGGTGGCACTAACTGCACAAACCTGATTCATGCTGGAGAACCCTCTCACTGAAAAAGGGTAAATATGTGTGGGTGTCATAGGTGAAAAATATCTTAAATTGTGAAGGGTAATAGGTGGCAGATAATTGGGTGTATGTGTGTGTGTGTTGGCGAATGTCCAAAATTGCACTTTTGAAGTTTCAAGCTGAAGCCTGCTGCTTGCTAGCAGCAACCAATACAGGCTGGTTGTAAATTTCCATAACACTTGGACTAAATAACAGTGAAATATCGCGAGTCCTCTGATTACTAAAGAGACACATGACAGGACCAACAATTAGGATGCTGATCATGCATCTGCATGTAAACTAGATTGGGAAAACCCTGGATTTGGGGGGCTCATAAAGAGAAGGAGGCCAGAAGAGAAGGGTTCCCAAAAAGAAAAAGTGGTCTTGGAGAGAAGAGGGCCGGGAAAGAAGGTGGTGAACATCCTAACTGGGGGAAGGATGCTGGCGATCAGAGAGGTATGCAAAGATGAACACCAGGGTATGCCCAGGGACCTTCACCAGTGATGGTCTGTCCTGGTTTCAACTGGGAGAGTTAATTTTTCTTCCTAGTAGCTGGCATAGT
>VYZW01033031.1:0-25474 GCA_013401315.1 Balaeniceps rex | reverse complement strand
GGCTGTGTGGTGCTTAGTTGCCGACTGGAGTTAAACTACAAGAACCTCATACAATTGGCCTCAGCCCATCGATTCAGATCCTTCTGTAGAGCCTTCCTATCCTCAAGCAGATCAACACTCCCACCCAACTTGGTGTCGTCTTCAAACTTAATGAGGGTGCACTCAATCCCCTTGTCCAGATCATTGACAAAGATATTAAACAGAACTGGCCCCAGTACTGAGCCCTGGGCAACACCACTTGTGACTGGCCACCAACTGGATTTAACTCCATTCATAACTCTTTGAGCCTGGCCATCCAACCGGTTTTCTACCCAGTGAAAAGTATGCCTGTCCAAACCATGAGCAGCCAGTTCTTCCAGGAGAATGCTGTGGGAAACGGTGTCAAATGTGGACAACACCCACAGCCTTTCCCTTATCCACTAAGTGGGTCACCTTGTCATGGAAGGAGATCAGGTTGGTCAAGCAGGACCTGCCTTTCATAAACCCATGCTGACTGGGCCTGATCACCTGGTTGTCCTGTACATGCTGTGTGATGGCACTCAAGATGAACTGCTCCATAACCTTCCATGGCACCAAGGTCAGACTGACAGGCCTGTAGTTCCCTGGATCCTCCTTCTGGCCCTTCTTGTAGAGGGGCATCACTTTTGCTAACCTTCAGTCAACTGGGACATGCCTGGTTAGCCAGGACTGCTGATAAATGATGGGAAGTGGCTTGGTGAGCACTTCTGCCAGCTCCCTCAGTACCCTTGGGTGGATCCCATCCGGTCCCGTAGATTTGAGCGTGTCTAAGTGGTGTAGCAGGTTGCTAACTATTTCCCTTTGGATTACGGGGGCTTCATTCTGCTCCACATCCCTGTCTTCCAGCTCAGGGGGCTGGGTACCCTGAGAACAACTGCTCTTACTATTAAAGACTGAGGCAAAGAAGGCATTAAGTACCTCACCCTTTTCCTCATCCTTTGTCACAATGTTTCCCGCTGCATCCAATAAAGGATGGAGATTCTCCTTAGCCCTCCTTTTGTTGTTGATGTGTTTACAGAAACATTTTTTATTGTTTTTTACGGCAGTAGCTAGATTAAGTTCTAGTTGGGCTTTTGCCCTGCTAATTTTCTCCCTGTGTAAACTCACGACGTCCTTGTAGTCCTCCTGAGTTGCCTGCCCCTTCTTCCAAAGGTCATAGACTCTCCTTTTTTTCCTGAGTTCCAGCAAAAGCTCTCTGTTCAGTCAGGCTGGTCTTCTTCCCCACCAGCTTGTCCTTCAGCACATGGGGATGGGCTGCTCCTCCACCTTTAAGATTTCCTTCTCAAAGAATGACCAGCCTTCCTGGACAGGAAGCCCTTCAGGACTGTGCTATATGCAGAGCAGAAGGAGAGTATTTACTGTGGCAGTTATCCTTTTATTGTGCAGCTACCCAAAGGCTTTGGGAGAGCTTTCTGTTCAGAAGAAATCCAGGCCTAAACACCCTGAAAGTTAGATGCCTGTGTTTTCACAGAAAAGTCTGGAATCCATACTAAATAGGGTTTAAACCTTAGTCATCCACTTTCTGGATGAAAGCACTATGCTGTTATGTAGAAGTTGAGAAGAGGAACTTTTCATTTTAAGATGAAACAATAGAAACACCCCACTGTGGGATAGTTTAGTNCAGTCAACTGGGACATGCCTGGTTAGCCAGGACTGCTGATAAATGATGGGAAGTGGCTTGGTGAGCACTTCTGCCAGCTCCCTCAGTACCCTTGGGTGGATCCCATCCGGTCCCGTAGATTTGAGCGTGTCTAAGTGGTGTAGCAGGTTGCTAACTATTTCCCTTTGGATTACGGGGGCTTCATTCTGCTCCACATCCCTGTCTTCCAGCTCAGGGGGCTGGGTACCCTGAGAACAACTGCTCTTACTATTAAAGACTGAGGCAAAGAAGGCATTAAGTACCTCACCCTTTTCCTCATCCTTTGTCACAATGTTTCCCGCTGCATCCAATAAAGGATGGAGATTCTCCTTAGCCCTCCTTTTGTTGTTGATGTGTTTACAGAAACATTTTTTATTGTTTTTTACGGCAGTAGCTAGATTAAGTTCTAGTTGGGCTTTTGCCCTGCTAATTTTCTCCCTGTGTAAACTCACGACGTCCTTGTAGTCCTCCTGAGTTGCCTGCCCCTTCTTCCAAAGGTCATAGACTCTCCTTTTTTTCCTGAGTTCCAGCAAAAGCTCTCTGTTCAGTCAGGCTGGTCTTCTTCCCCACCAGCTTGTCCTTCAGCACATGGGGATGGGCTGCTCCTCCACCTTTAAGATTTCCTTCTCAAAGAATGACCAGCCTTCCTGGACAGGAAGCCCTTCAGGACTGTGCTATATGCAGAGCAGAAGGAGAGTATTTACTGTGGCAGTTATCCTTTTATTGTGCAGCTACCCAAAGGCTTTGGGAGAGCTTTCTGTTCAGAAGAAATCCAGGCCTAAACACCCTGAAAGTTAGATGCCTGTGTTTTCACAGAAAAGTCTGGAATCCATACTAAATAGGGTTTAAACCTTAGTCATCCACTTTCTGGATGAAAGCACTATGCTGTTATGTAGAAGTTGAGAAGAGGAACTTTTCATTTTAAGATGAAACAATAGAAACACCCCACTGTGGGATAGTTTAGTGGAGAATGCTCTGTACACCCCTTTGTCAAGCTGTGCTCCAATGCAAAGAATGCAGGATTCACAGTAATAGAAGCTCAGCATGTAAAAAGGAGCTTGAGATTGTGGTTTAGTGACTTGTAGACTGCTGGACTGGGACAGACTTGTGTTCTTGGCCCTACATCTGCAACTACGAGTTGGTGCTGAAAGTTACATTTGTAGGAGCTGAATTTTAGGCTTGTAAGTCATACCTCTCAAGTGTCAACATAGTCTTGCTGAAAAGAGGCACCTAAGTTGCACTGTTGATAAATATGTTTTTTGAGATCATGATTCTGGCATGCTTGGCAGCTAGATATGAATATAACCCAGTGAGCAAAGCCTCCAGTTTTTCTGTGTGCTCAGGCTTTTTCTCCCTGTGGTTAAATATGGGAGCACGGGTACTTGCTGTGAGTTTGCTGCCATGAGTTTCATAATAGACTGCAGGTGCAAAAAAGTATTTCTAGTGCTGTGTTGTTAAAAACTTAGTGAAGGCTTGAGATTTGTAACCCCTAGGTATATAATTTTGCTCACTTGTGGCTTCATCGGGTGCGAGTAGGGACAGTGGTGACTCTCTATTGCCACCTAGTGCACCAGCCACAACAGAGACAATACATTGCACCCTGTAGTAGGGCAGAAGGCAAAGGCAAATGGTTGGTTCTTCCAGAGCAAAAATCTGATCGATAGTCAGATAGTATGTTTATGGGGTAAAAAATAATTTTCTGGGGTTCTGATACTTTCTGAGATTGCAGGAACTTTCCTGGTACTGGGTGCTTTCAGAAAGAAAAGGGGAAGCAGAAGAGGCAAGACAGGCTAACTAGAGAATTTGCTATTACCTAGTGGTTAGGACATTACCATGGTAGAAGAGCCTTTCTTTGGAAAAGGACTCGAGCCCAAGTCTCCCATAGTCGCAAGCGAGTGCCCTACTAATCAGCACTGCTGCTCTTCTGGGGTTAGCCTGCTTGCCTCTTTCTAGGTTATGTTCAAGAATTTCACCCTAGAACCAGAACACACAGGTTATCACTTATATTGTAAGTGCTCCTCATCAGTCTGTCTCAAAGTAGGAAAAAAAATTTTAAAAATCCTTCTCATGAACAGGTGGGAAACTGAAGTAGACAGGTGCAGGGACTCTCCCAAGACACAGATTAGGAAGAACGCTCAAGGTTCATGAGCCTTGCTCTTCTCTGTTAGATAATACCACCTCTATTAGGTACACCTTGGAAAAAATGAAAGTGCCTGTCCAGCTCACTCCTCCAAGATGTCACCGTAGCGGCATACTGGTACTGAGGGATGGAGCCAATAGAAGAGCTAGACCTATAAAGCGAAGCTAGTGGGATTCAAAGCAAGCAAAAGGGGGCAGTTGCTGCAATAAGTAGTAAACCTATGGAACTCCTTAACAGATCTTGCAGATGCAAAATTTTACCTATATTCAAGAGAAGGCTAGAAAAGTGCTTGAAAGAGACATCAGTTGAAGGTTACTAAACAGACAGAACATACTAGGTTCAGGAAATCCTCTGAGCTGCAAGGAGTCACAAGTTGAGAGAATACAGAAGGATCATGTAGGGTTGCTCTATTCTCTTTTTTCCCCTGAGTGCCTGCTTGTGTCTGCTTATGTTTGCAATTATGTGTCTGTTTGTGTCTGCAATTAAAGACAGAGCATGAGGCTAGCTATGCCCTTGTTCTGTACCATTACAACTGCTTTTATGACGAAGACAGTAGGTTTCAGTGACACCATTCAGAAGCACAGCTCCTTCTTGAGCTCTCCTGTTGTGCTGATCTGAGTGATAGGATGCGACATTCTCATTCAGGTCCTTGACAGCCACTGCTCTATGCAACTAGCCCATTTTTGTTGACAAGATATTTGAGGAGGCAATAACCTTGTTCTGTATGTCTGGCTACCTGAAACTGAGCTGCATTTTGCAGCAGGCTCAGGGGTGAAGATCCCTTATACCAATGCCCTCACACTGAAGTCAGGATCTTGCCTTCAGGGTACTCTAGGATGGTGAAAGGCCCCTGTTGTTGCTGAGAGAATGTCTCTACCTAGGGTAGTATTGCTTTTCATGCAGGGAATGAAGCCAAGATGTTTACTCTGAGTGCTTACTACTGTGGGTGCCACTGACGGCCCAGCTTCAAAACCTCCAGTTGCTGAGCACAATCACTGAATAGCAACAAAAACAGACTGTCTTTTCACAAATTCATGAAAGAAGTTGTGTTTCCTGTATCTATCAGTACATATCAGCTTAATTTTCTTCACTTGAAGTAATCACAGCTGTTGATTGCTTCAACCAAGGAAGAATAGGAAACCTACATGAACAACTGCAAGTATGAAAACTTATTTACTGCTGACAAAGGGGTAACATGAAAAACTGTAAAACCCAACAGGTGCAATCTAGTCAGATCCTATAAATAGCTAGACAACCTATTATTGTCAATAACAAATTTTTCTTTCAGTCTCCCAACACTATATTGCATTTCATAGAAAGAAGTGAAATATGTAGCATTTTGTAGGATATTTTGTTAAAAAAAACCACAGAAAAACTAAAACTTGGTTCAGATCAACTATAAAAGACTGGAGTGTGGAAGCAAACAAAGTAAGGACATTTCACTGCTAAAAACTCTGGACAAGACTTTATTGGGTCCTGGCAGATATTAATTTATACTGCATGAAAAGCTAGCTCATCTTCTTCTGCCTTCACTATTACCTTCTATTACCTTCAGCTTTGCTACTGTCTTTAGCCTGCATTTGTGTCAAAGGAAATTACGTTGGGGTTTTTTCTCTCTTATAGCAACAAAACAGCGTTTGGGTTCTTAGAATAACTTGTCTTCCACCTTCTTTTAGAAAGGAGGGCAGGAAATTGAAGAATGAAAATAATTTTGTGCAAACAAAAAACATGTTTTGTTTTGTTAAGCTGGTTGGTTTGTGTTTTTTTTTAACATTCACTAGCAGAGTAGTTGAATTAAAAAAAAACAAACTACCAAACAACAAACCCCAGAACATAAAATAATTCTATTTTGAAATATAAGGCTCAAGATATTATAGAAGATATAAAAAATATCCAGCAGACATATCAAGTGAATGAAATTTGGACTATTGCAGACTATGAGACATACTCAGCACCAGTTAGCCAAGAGATTTGTTTAGATATGATAAGGTGCACCTTGGAGCTTTGCCTTGTAGACCCATTTAAACAGAACATAGCATTTTGACCAGCACAAATGTTGGGATGTCCTCTTATGGAAATGAAGACATTTCCTGGTTTCAGCTGGGATCAAGTTAATTTTCCTCCTAGTAGCTGACATAGTGCTGTGTTTTGGATTTAGTGTGAGAATAATGCTGATAACACACTGACGGTTTAGTTGTTGCTAAGTAGTGCTGACGCCAGTCAAGGACTTTTTCAGCTTCCCATGCTCTGCCAGCGAGAAGCTGGGAGGGGGCACAGCCAGGACAGCTGACCCAAACTGGCCAAAGGGCTATTCCATACCATATGACGTCACGCTCAGTATATCAACTGGGGGGAGTTGGCCGGGGGGCAGCGATCACTGCTCGGGGACTGGCTGGGCGTTGATCGGTGGGTAGTGAGCAGTTGCATTGTGCATCACTTGCTTTGCATATTATTATTATTATTATTATTATTATTATTATTACTACTACTACTACTACTACTAGTACTAGTACTAATTTTTTACTTTATTTTATTTCAATTATTAAACTGTCTTTATCTCAACCCATGAGTTTTCTCACTTCTACTCTTCCGATTCTCTGCCCCATCCCACTGGGGCAGGGGGAGTGAGTGAGCGGCTGTGTGGTGCTTAGTTGCTGGCTGGCGTTAAACGATGACAGACATGCAAGTGGTAATTTCCAGTGATTTACTCAACTGCTCTGCGGGTCTCCAGATGAAGGACTTGCAGCATGTGACAGCTACACAACCAGAAACAAGTACATGCAAAGCATGTACATGCAAACTAGTTACAGCTGCCAAAAGAAATCAAATCTAAGCCCATTATTGCTGCTATGTACTTATAGGGGTTCCTATGTTCAGCTCCCAGACACAGTGGGGGATCATAAGACAGTCTTGCTATTCTATAAAATGGGATCTGATACACTGCAGTGTAGTATATGGGAACATCTAATATGGGGAACACTTAGGCTGACAAGTTGCCAATGCTTCTAACATTCTCTGGAGTCCCTTCATTATGACCCTCCTTTCCTTTCTCTTGTTTCCTATTTCACCAAGGAAGAAAATAGATGGTACTTGATGAAAATGGCCATTATAACCTTTCAGTGAGGAAAAGTCTTACACTTTTTGTTCTGAGCTTTTGGAAGGCCTCATCACTGTACATGCATAGGGAGATGAATGTCTTTGGAAGCTGTTGTCAGTCTGTGCCATCTGTTTCTTTTGGAAACAAGGTCTTAAAGCAAAGTACACTGATATGATTCATCTTATAATGATACTCATAGGTTTGTAAACAGCATGTAAACAGATGAGTAAATAAAATGCTTTTACAGAAGGTGATGGTGTATTCCCTTCTAAAGCATTGTCTGGTTTGTGTTTCAACTCAATACAAAGTGTGTAATGATCATTACCTAAATTAAGGTCTTTTCTGAGAGTGACTAAAAGCCTTGCAAAATGACTAGACAAAAACTTGGTTCTGGCTGGCCTGTGAGTCATGATATTGGTGAGATAGTTAAATGATGGGTGATAGGCATAGACATATAACTACAGAATCATTTATGTTGGAATGGATCTCCGGAGATATCTAGTCCAAGCCTTCCGTTTGCAGACGAGTCAACTACAGCAGGTTGTTCAGGGCCATGTCCAGTCAGGTTTTGACTATCTCCAGCCACGGAGACTCAACAGCCTCTCTGGGTGACCTGTTCTAGTAAGGAATGGGTACACAGGATATTTACTGTTTTCACTAGGGAACAGGAGGGAAGATGCTGTTGATTTTGCACCAGATGAGGGCTCTTCTTGATCTCCTACATAGCAGAGAGTATCTAAGATTGTACCTGCTACTATGTAGGTAGAGAAAAGACGTGGTCTTTAACAGCGAGCTAGAGTTGCTTGGTCAGAAGAACAGGTCCCAGTGCAGATTAGAGTAGGTAGGGCTTTGTTTTGTTTATGCTTGTGTCTTCGGATTCCTTGTGGCAGCAGAATGTGAACAGTCTCTGATTGGACATAATGCTCTGAGCCAAACAGAGAATCTGGACCAACAAACATTTACAGGCTCGGGGGGCAGAGGGTGGAGTGTGGTGAGGGCTGCACAGAAAGAGGGAAGAGGCACCAGATTGTAGCAAAAATATTTTTGGAAACCAATTCCCGCTGGCTTTAGCCAGGCCAGAATTTCCCTCCTTATCTAGATACTCAAATACTAGCTTCAGCTTACCCAGGTTGCAGAATCCTTTTTCACATGTTACTTTGATGATCTTTGAGCGCTGCGAACTGCAACTAGTCATTCAGACTAACTCCTTGTGGGAGTCCTAGCTGTAACCCAAGTGAGCGACCTGGTGGCCTGTGGTTCAGGAACAGCAGCAGGTGACTTCTGTCTGCATGAAGTACTGAGTCACACCTCTTTTTCTGGGTGAATACACCTGCTGTATTCACCCAGACTGGTGACAAACCAACTGGGACAAACCAACGTCATTTTTACTAAATCAGGCTCAAATGGAAATCCCTTTTGTATATATTACATGAGAATGTTGTGTTTGAAGGTCATGTACTTCACTATTTTGTTTGCTTTCTATAAGCAGACCAGATATTCTTGCTTCATGTTTAACCAGGAAGCTGACTGTATAGCAAGTTTTACAATCTTGTGGTCCTAGTCTACCAGGTGTTTCATAAGAGTGACTAAAGAGGATTACATTGTTTTGGGACTAAAGGCATAATTACAGGATCTCAAATCGGTTAATTTTTGCTCAACTTTGAAGCAACAAATGTCCAGTGCTGAAAGGAGACTTTGGATTGTGTAGTTAATGTTTCATACCTGGGACCATCATCATAGGTAAAATATTTTAAACTATTTCAACCTGCTTACCAGTAGATCTTTTTTTTCTAGGGAAATCACTATGGTTAAACCATCTTTTTACAAGGCTTTCTTCAACATCTGATTAACATTTTACACATTTTGCTTCTAATGACTGCAAAAGAAAGCATAAAAAAAGAAAGGAATATCTTGCTTAACATGAAAACTGATTCAGAAAACAATCTGTTGTCCATGGGCTCTAACCCCACCTTTGAATCTAATAACAAGTATTTTTGCAGTCATTTTAGAGGTCTCAGAGATAGGCTTTGTGTCCTTGAGTAGAATTGCTCTATATTTCCACAGTTACTTTCTACCACTATATTTTATGCCAGTAAATAACCTGGAATACACCAGTGTACTACCTGACTTTTGGCAGGGGACTTTGAATTTTTGAATTTCACTATCCACTTATCTAACCCCTACTTTGTCAGCTAGTCTATGAGGATGTTATGGGAGACAGTGTCAAAAGCTTTACTAAAGTCAAGGTAAAAAACATCCAGTGCTCTCCCCTCATCCACCAAGCTAATCATGTCATTGTAGAAGGCTACCAGGTTGGTTAAGCATGGTTTTCCATTTGTAAATCCATGCTGATTACTACCAATCACCTTCTTGTCCTTCATGTTTTTGGAAATGTTTTCAGAAATGTTTTCCAGGATTAGTTACTCCATCAACTATTCATTACCTTATTAATGAATCATATGCAGAAATGCTTCTTATAGCATCCTGCAATTTTATTGACTGCTTGTCTTCCAACCATTAAGTAAGTCAAACTTTGCTTAGGTTATGATGTAATTATCCTAAAAAGCAATAGCTGAGAATGAGACACTAATTGGAAAGATGTCACATATTCTCATAGGCTGAGGCTACCCATAGACCTGTAATTCTGTCTTGAAAATAAATTATACATGAAATTTCTGGAAGTGTTGTGGAAGGCATTTCAACTCTTCAAATAAGTTATTTTGGCCTCAGTGGTACTGGCAGTATTTGGCGGTAAAAGAAGGAACACATAGCTGCATCTCTTACGGTCTCTGAAGTACTTTGCAGATGATTTTTTTTACATTTCATGAATGAAGCGCAGGGGATCTGAAAGAGCATAACATTTTACTCAGAACAGAATATGTGATCAGCTTTGGTGGAGCTTTGAATAGTATAGTTAGCTGGTTTACTGTAGTTACCAGTTAGTTACCTGTTTAGTTACCTAGTTTAGTTAGCCAACAGTGAAGTTACCAGTTTTATCTGGTAGTTAGCTACACTTTAATAGTATAGTTAGCTGGTTCCTGTAGCAAGGCTTCGGGAAAGGTCATCTCTTTGCTTGAAAATGTATACAAGTATTCCTTGTGTAAAGTGATTCATATCTGCTTTTTGCTAATTCTAACTCTGTAGGTAATGGAATTAAGCAATTTTGCACATAGGTGTAAAGTGGGGGCTGTTTCTGAACAGTTCGATGCCCAATAAGTTCCTTGGCTTATGAATACTTTGAGAAACCTGTTATTTTAATTTCATGCTTATGTAGAAGTAATGGCATGCTGACTCTTTCTGCATATATCTGTATCCAGCACAGTGGGTTGCACCCACCATTCTTAGATGCTCTTGGATACATGAAGGATGCAGACCTTAAGCTTGAACTCAGAATTGTTAACAGCCTCAATGAATGAGGCTAAAAATGCCCTCAGCAATGAGTGGCTTCACTTCAGAGCAGTGCAGTAGCAGTTACTGTGTAGTTTACTACATCAGAAGGTGTTTGTTGAGGTGTTTATGAGAAAATAGAGGAATTAACTTTTACCTGAGAGGCTAAAATGGATGGCCCTTTATTTTTAAAGGTCAACATGGAAAAAAGTACAAAGGTGTGTTAAAGTTGCATGCTGTCTTGAGTTTGCAGACCACAAGGTTTGCCTGACTGAAGATGGAAATTCCAGCTAAGGTGGTGTGTGAAACTTTTCCTCTGTAACAATTCAAAGATTATACTCTGTGCATTCCAGTGAGTGATGCTTGATTTGAAATGAGTTTGCTGGAATGCTCAGTCTGTTGAATATAGATTCCCAAGAGTCTTAAGAACCATAAGTTGTAGATCACAGAAAGGAAGGATGGGATAGCTCCCAGTTGGCATGTAGTGACTCTGCCACCTTCATGTCTTTACTTGTCTTGAAGTGAAGCAGCATGTTTTAATATAACATCCTTTTACTTGTCAGTAGAAAAGCTGAATAGAGTTGTCTACTTCTAAGAACATATTTAAAAAGCCCTAAAGACTACAGCATTGATGAACTTCACCATTGGCAGGAACTGCATGGCATGAGCAGCTTGAATAGACACTTTTTTTTTAAACTATGCAGATAATATTCAGTAAGTAGATTATTTTCACTTGAATGAAAAGTAGGAAATAAAAATACCTAAACTGATTAGATTACACATGTTCATAGGTGATAGCCATCTGACATAAGGTCCTTTTCCCTGTTTGAACTCAAATGAAATGCTGTGTATACTGAGGTAATTGGAAAAATTGCACTGGTTTTAGTATGAGAGGACACTGAGAATTTCAGGCAGGATTTGAGCAAATCTTAGAGACATGAGGATGTGCTTTATAGGTCCCTGTCTTTTTTGCAGCCATATATTTTACAATTCGATGTTAGCTCTGACCTTATAATTAGTTAACATAATTATATTTACAAGGCTGATGTATTAAGCAGATATTTTTCCTGTTAGTCAGACTGCTAGCTCCAGTGACTGTATGTGGTATTTTCTGACAACAATTGTTGCCCTCGTTGTTCAAACATGGCAATCTAATCTAAACCAACAGATGAACAGATGTTCTTCTATAGCAGAAAGATGCCAATGTTTGTGGAAGTGTCATGTAATATTATTATAATCTTCAAACAGGTATTTAAACATTGAAAGTGAGCCAAGCCCACAAAAAGCAGCTGAAAAAATAAGTAACTTTGTGAGAAGCATTATGTTTTTTCTTCAGGCATAATTTCAGCAGCATTTATTAAAGTGTAATCAAATATCTCTATAATTAATAAATAATTAAAAAAGAATCCCAGCATTCAAGATCCTAGCCATTTGATGAATGTGTTTTGGCTGTTGTTATCTGTTGTCATGTCAAGACATGACTGTCCCATACGCAGCTGAAATGTCAGGAAAATGTTGGCTCTGTGATATAGTTCAGTCCTTATCAATATTGAGACCAAAAATAAGCCAGAAGATTCCAAAGCAGCTACTAAGGAGGACAATGGAGTTGCACCCACAGTGATTTAGACGTATTTCAGTTAGCTTTTGCTGCCAGGAAATCTGTTTCATGCCCATATGAAGGTGGGAGTTTAGAAACTAGAACAACCGCTGGCTGGGATAGAACCAGAGAACCAACCCATGCCAGTATCAGTCACCCCTATACACAAGAAGAAATACATGAGAAAATCAGCTCATTCAGTAAGGCATGAAGATGAACCAGGGTCATCACAAGAACAAGAGGAGGAAGAGGCAGAATCCATAAATGAGATGGTAACCACCCTATCCCCATCCTTGAGTGAGCTGTGAGATACGAGGAAAGATTTCAGTTGTTGTCCAGGTGAGCACATCATCACCTGGCTGCTCTGATGCTGGGATAATGGGGCCAGTAGCCTGGAATTAGAGGGCAGGGAAGCCAAGCAGCTGGGATCCCTTTCTAAGGAAGGGGCATTGACAAAGCATTTGGAAAAGGGGTACAAGCCCTCAGCCTCTGGAGGCAGCTCCTGTCATGTGTGAAGGAAAGATATCCCTTCAAGGAAGATGTTCTATGTCACCAAGGCAAGTGGACCACCATGGAGAGAGGTTTCCAGTAGCTGAGGGAATTAGCAGTGCTGGAGGTGATTTATGGTGACCTGAACAACGAGCACTTATCCAAAGATCCAGATGAAGTCAGGTGCACACGACCCATGTGGCGGAAGTTTGTACAGAGCGCACCATCATCACATGCCAATTCATTGGCAGTAATGACCCGGAAAGATGGAGAGGAACAGATGGTGGATGAATTGGCTGGCCAACTCCGGCAATATGAAGAAAGTCCCTCTTCCTCCCTACAGCCCTGCGTCTCGGCTGTGGAAAAACTGTTCCAGCAACTCAAAGAGGATAGGTCCTACTCTCCACCTGTATGGACCAGTATCTCAGCCATTAGGAGTAAGCATCCCTCTGCTCAAGAGAGAGGATATAGAGGTTACCCACCATGGCCCACCCTGTGGTTTTACCTGCATGACCACGGAGACGACATGAGGAAGTGGGATGGAAAATCTACATCGACCCTAGAGGCACAGGTATGTGAGTTGCAAGGGAAAACAATCACACAGAGGGGTTCTTCCAGGAAAATTGCAGCTCTAGTTTCCAGTGGGCAGTTCCCAAGAGTAGAAGGGCTGATCTTATTTCTGATCTTAATGAAGGGACTCCTGACTCATATGTACAAGAAGTGAGTAATGAATACTATGACCAGGACTAGAGTGGCCCTGCCTCTGCCCAGGTGGAGGAAAGGGACAACCGGGTTTACTGGACTGTGTGGATTCGATGGCCTGGCACATCAGACCCACGGGAGTATAAGGCTCTAGTGGACACCAGTGCACAGTGTACCCTAATGCCATCAAGCTATAAAGGGCCAGAACCCATCTGTATTTCTGAAGTGACAGGGGGATCCCAACAGCTCACTGTATTGGAGGCTGAAGTGAGCCTAACCAGGAATGAGTGGCAAAAGCACCCCATTGTCACTGGCCCAGAGGCCCCGTGCACCCTTGGCATAGACTACCTCAGGAGAGGGTATTCCAAGGACCCAAAAAGGTACCAGTGGGCTTTTGGTAGAGCTGCCTTGGAGATAGAGGAAATTAAACAGCTCTCTACCCTGCCTGGTCTCTTGAAGGACTCTTCTGTTGTGGGGTTGCTGAGGGTGAAAGAACAACAGGTGCCAGTCGCCACCACAACAGTGCACCGGCGGCAATATGGCACCAACCGAGACTCCCTGATTCCCATCCATAAGCTGGTTCATCGACTGGAGAGCCAAGGAGTGATCAGCAAGACTCGCTTACCCTTTAATAGTCCCATATGGCCAGTGCGAAAGTCTAATGGAGAGTGGAGACTAACAGTAGACTATCGTGGCCTGAAGGAAGTCATGCCACCACTGAGTGCTGCCGTGCCGCACATGCTAGAACTTCAATACGAACTGGAGTCAAAGGCAGCCAAGTGGTACGCCACAACTGATATCGCTAATGCTTTCTTCTCAATCCCTTTGGCAGCAGAGTGCAGGCCACAGTTTGCTTTCACTTGGAGGGGAGTCCAGTATACTTGGAATCAACTGCCCCAGGGGTGGAAACACAGCCCTACCATTTGCCATGGACTAAATGAACTCAACGAACATTTTATAGGGATGGCCCATAGCCTAAGGGAATGATATCTGTGTGTATATATCAAAAGTCAGGAAAGGTGGTGGTGATTAATTGTGATGTATTGGAAAGTGTGGGACCTGAGCATGACATAGATGGTATAGAATAAGGGGTGGATACTGTCCTGGTTTCAGCTGGGATAAAGTTAATTTTCTTCCTAGTAGTTGACATAGTGCTGTGTTTTGGATTCAGTATGAGAATAATGCTGATAACACACTGATGTTTTAGTTGTTGCTAAGTAGTGCTTACACTAGTCAAGGAATTTTTCAGCTTCTCATGCCCTGCCAGGAGCACAAGAAGCTGGGAGGAGGCACAGCCAGAACAGCTGATCCAAACTGGCCAAAGGGCTATTCCATACCATATGACGTCATGCTCAGCATATAAACTGAGGGGAGTTAGCCGGGGGGAGCAGCAATTGCTGCTCGGGGACGTGCTGGGCATCGGTCAGTGGGTGGTGAGCAATTGCNGGTGGTGAGCAATTGCATAGTGCATCACTTGTTTTGTACATTTTTTTATCATTATTAATATTATTACTATTATTATTATTATTATTATTATTATTATTATTATCCCTTCCTTTTCTGTCCTATTAAACTCTCTTTATCTCAACCCATAAATTTTACTTTTTTTTTTCCCAATTCTCTCCCCCAGCCCAATGAGGGGCAGGGAGTGAGCGAATGGCTGTGTGGTGTTTAGCTGCCTGTTGGGTTAAACCACAACAACCGCTCAGATTGATTTTTAGAAAGATGAAAATTACCATAGCATTTCTTCCTTTTTGCAAAGGAAAAAAATTGTTTTGTTTTATCAGCTCAGGATAACATAGCTGTTTCCATATGTATTCTTGGGAACAAGGCAATGTACTTGATAGTCTATGTCAAGGTACCAACATGTGCTTGTAAAAGATAACTTATAAGAAGCTAAAATCTGGAGCATATCTGAAGATAGTGGTACTCGGAACAGGTCTGAATTGGAGTAAATTTTCCCCTAGAGGCAGAGAACAGGTTATCATTGATTTAATGAGATTAAGTAGTCTCCTAGAACATCCTCAGTAGAATGGTTCAAGTCACCTGGTGAATTTATATCTGCTAAGAATAGTGGAAAAAATTAGTCTTTTAAAATGAGCTGTCCTGGCTCTCTGTGAGTAGATTTGGTCTCTCAGCTCTTTGGCTGACTGTGTCAGAGCACCATGAATCCTTGAATTGCTTCTGCTGGTCCATCCAAGAATAGAGCTTTACTGCAGAGAGGTCATGCCTCATGCAGTCAGTGAGTCTTGCAAAGGAAATGCCAGTCCAGAGTCCAGGAGGTAGCTGGCAGCAAAGGGAGTGCTGCTAAGACACATTGGAATTGCCATACTACAGCTGCCAAGAGGTCCTTCGAATTACCTGTCTCTGAGGATATGTTTGCATTGGTTATTTCAGGGAGATGAAAGGAAACTTATTCATACTGAGTTGAAAAAAAAAAGCTGCGTATTTGTGTTAGACTTGGACCTATGGAGATCCTGGGTATGGTGTTGCAGGCAAAGCATCACAGTAGCATCACCCTTTGGTTTTCCTTTTTCTCAGAACATGGGTAGAGTGGACTTGTGCCAAATGAAATACACAATGTAAATATACCCTTAGATTCTTCCGTTACAGGTTTAAGAAAACCCTTATATTTCTTCAGTTCAACTAAATACTTATCATTCTATTTCCTCTAAAGATAAGCACACCAACAGCTCCATTTACCAAGTGGAGTAGAACTTAACATTTTATTCAAAAATAAAAGTGTCTTGGAGCTGGTCTTGGCAATACACTTCCTATTTGCTTATCAATAAATTGATCACTTCCTCTACAGGATAAAAGAAAATTATAATTTAGAGCTATCATCCAATAAGGTATTGCCAGATTCTTCAAAGGAGGATACAAAATACCCTATAGCTGTAGAATAACCTGCCTCAGATTACAACTTTACACTAATCTTTAGTTGCTAGAATTTGGTTTATACCTGCCACTAACACATTCCATACTTTCTCCAATTTTTGGTAGCATTAGCCATTATGACTTCAAACACTCAAACTATTCACAAAATAGCCAGTAGTTCTTTAAATTTACCAAATTCCTGACTTCCACAGTTTGCTTAGAGTTTGAGAAAGTGATTTCCATTTTAGTATTCTCCATCTCCAGATTATGCTGAACATGTCCTTGGTCTTGTGTCATGATTCTCCAGAAGATGAAAATAAGACGATTCTGGTCCATCTTCTCTAAGGCTTTCCATTATTTTATATACAGTGTCATATAAAGCCGTCTCCTACTGTTTTTGAAGAAAGTGTTTATCTCCTAAGGATTCCCTGTGATGCAGACTGATACAGAAGTTATTTTTCTACTTTATGATGTTTCTGTACTCCTAAATGCTTCTTTCAATCTCCTTAGACCAATAATTTCCTTACAAACTTTCTACTTCCGAAATATTTTAAAACTCTATGTTCTTTAGATTTCTTCTCAACTAGAACATTCTTAGGTCTCTGATTTTCACTTTTTCTGAATTAACGTGCAAGGCTTACTTCCTTTTGCTGAAGGATACTTCTTTTGTTAAAGTAATTTTCCTAATTTGCAAACAATCAATACTGGCTTTTCCTTTTGCTCTTTTGGAATAATTAACAGGTTAACAAAGTTTAAAGTTATTATTTTATAAGTAACTTTGAAGATTTATTTTCTCAGCTGATTACAGTTTGAACCAAGTCTCACAGAAAAGAGGATGGAATTGGTGATGAACTTACACTGTTTCCTCTCCAAGAAGAGAATAGAAGTGTAATTAGAAGTATGAGATGAGTCATGGGCACATGACTGAATAATTCTAGAAGTGATTTAGAAAGACTTGGAGTATTGATCATTTGGAGGTATTCTCTGAGAAGAGGTTTCATATCTTCATAGACAGACTTCACCTAAGCATATGGGATACCAGCTTGCAATCCAAGCTGGCAGAATGAATAAAAAGAACTTGAAATTGAGAGATGGGAAGAGAGCCTGAGAAGGAATCATATAGTTTCTTCATGTAACACCCAGGGAAGGGGGAATTTTGGCTTCAGGAAGGTGGTGGCAATAAATATAGAAAATAGGAGCTCAAAGACTGAGGAGTTCAACTGGAGTGGCAATAAGAAAAGCAGTACAGTCAGTAAAAGAATGCCAGGAACCTATGCAAAAAAATAGAGTATCCAAAACCAGTGAGAAATTAAAATCAAACTTTCCGGAAATAATTCTGTTAGAATGGAATTGCACCAAAGATCAGAGAAGAGAAATACTAACTGAAAGGTGTATAGTCTTCATAAAAGGGAAAAAAAAAAGAAAAAAAAAAAGAAAGAGGATGATATCCTGGTAAAAGCCAAAATTACATTGAGGAAGAGCTGTAAAGACAATGTGCAGGGAAGGACGCAGAAACCTGTGTAGGATGAGATCACCTCTGTTTTAGCAGAGAGATACTAATGGAAACAATTTAATGATGGGACACTGCAGCTCCACATATGCAAAGGAGATAATAAACATACTAATGGCTGTTGAGTTCTGGACATACACCCAGTAGATTTCTTGAATACAGAGTCTATTTGCCAATATACCCCGGCTTTTGTTTTGATAAAGAACAAAGACATCCCTGAAGAGCCTGTCATAGAAAATAAGGTAGTATTGAAAGCAGATGAGATTATTTTGTTCAAATTAAATGGAAGAGCAAACAAAACAGACATAACTAAGAAGGGCATTTGCACATTTTGATAAATAAAAGAAGCTAATTAAGAAAGTGAAGTCAGCTGTATTGAGGAGCTTAGGGATTTGAAAGTGGAGGAAGTTTGGCATTTCTTCATATTAAAGATACAAAAATATTCTCTGGAACTTGCATTCAAAAGAGGAAAAAAAATTATAAGAAAAAGTTCCAGATCTAGCCGGAGGAAAAGTTGTCTCAGCAAGGATACCAAGGGCAAGAAATGATGCTAGAAGGAACAGGAAAACATATGTCCACCAAAGAAAACTGCTAGGGAGAGCAAAAATGGATAAAATGGGAACTGGCAAAAACCTAAACTTAATTGGCTTTGCAAAGATTTCTAAAACGAATAAAAACCATATTAACAAAAGGAAAAAGGAAGAAGGAGTTACTGGGGGAAGGGGGATCTGAAAATCAACGTAAACCAGCTGCTGGTCTGAAGAAAGATTTTGCTACAGTTTTTAATAAGGACAATAATGGTGGGTTTGGGGACAAGACAGGCTGGCAGGTGAGGAATTAACATATCTACAATAAAACAAAAATGTCAGATAGATTAAATACATGATAGCAGGAAGTTTTTAACATCTGTTATCTCAGAGATGTTGTCATAGGTTCTGAAAGGACAGAGAGCTACATGTGGGACCCGTAAAAAGGGGCCAAATGTGTTCTCTGGTCCTCACGCCAGTAGGGAAGTGCTGATTTCTCTCAGGCTGTGGCACAGAGCTTGGCTCCCACATGCATCCCGAAGAGCAGTTTTGCCATGACTTGCCTGCACCTGTGGTGCTCCCACACTTCAGTACCCATTTCCTCCTCCCCTGCTATGGTGCTGGCACAACTGTTGTTTCTTTTTGCAGGAATGGTTTTAGCAATAAGTCAGAAAAACACTTAGTCAGGGAGTAATGAGAAAACTAAAACAGTGTTAGACACTCCTGGAAGATCCATTTGTCTACCATAGAGTATGTGCTAACATGGCACTTGTAGTTAAGGTGGTGAATCAACTGCAAAGGAAGAATGAATCAAGAAATCTTCGGGCTCTTAATCTCACCTTAACTGTAGGAAGGATGCATAAACAAATCTGAAAGGAAAGGAAAATTAAAGATGCAGGTAAAGACAAATGGAATAAAATTCAGTGTGAACTTATACAAAGTGGCTGTACCAACTAATCTGATCATCTTTATTTAAGAAAAGCTGGATTTGGACTTTCTGTACCTGGGAGGTTACTCTAAACTGATCTAGCCTTGGAAGCACAGATGCTAGGGTACCACACACAGTCTGTTGCTACCACTGCCTGGATGGTGACGAAAGAAAATTTTTGGACCAGAGGGAGATAACCTACCTTTAACTAATCTTGTCTGATTCAGAAGTATTATGTCACAAAACACAAAGAAAACTAATGAAATTTTGTTACAATACAAAGTTGAGAGCCCACACTGATACAGGCAAATGTCAAATCTTTTTTTCTTTGAGGAATAAAAGAACAGAAAGTGGATAGAGTATAATAGTATGAGGTATGAGGTCAGGTACTGAAGGAATAATAATCCTGTGGACTGAAAAGACAGAAGAAAAAGAAGAGCTGCATTAGCAAGTGACTGCACCAAGAAGAGTCATCTATATGATGCTATTGCATAAAAGGAAAATGTGGCTCCAAGGCATATCAGGTCCATTCTGTCCATCCAGGGAAGGACAGAACAGAAGAGAATGTTAATATTATTTTCTTGATGGTATTGGTGGTACTTCACCTGCACTACTGTGAACAATTCATTTTTCTCTTGGTCAAGAAAGATTAATTCAGCTGGAATAGGTAAACTGAAAGGCCTAAAACAATCAGGGAAATGAAGACCCTGGTTAACTAGAAGAAACTAAAAGTGTTTGGCTTGTTTACCATGGGAAAACAAAGGTTGAGAGGTAAATATGAGTTTATTCTCCATTAATATGGCACAAGAGTTCTCACCAGGTAGAGAAATGATCCATTCAAGTTAAATGACAATTGTAGTTTTACAAGTAAAAATATCCATTATAATTAGCAACTAATAAGCACAAAGTTAAAATAAAAATTGTTTGAACCACAGTATTATTACAAAGAGAGAGAACAGCTTTATTTTAAGTGAACTTCTGTGAATGTTTGAATTTCTTAATATTGGGCAGCTTCAAGGCTAGACATCCTGAATGTGAGAGAGAATGCGAAGGCCAAACACACACAATCCCAGGACTAAGAAGTCCACAGATCCAGGGTTCAAAAAGTCAGGAGTACAAAAGTTCTGCTAAGCATGGTCCTATCTGAAACCGTAAAGAGTGAGATCTCAAGGTCTGCTCATCACAATATATTCTTGTCAGCATCACTGATGATATTAAAAGACAATTTTTCCAAGCAGTTTCAGGACCCAGGAAGCACACTGAACATTTCCATTGTATTGGTATTTTTTAAAATTTTTTTTATGTCATTCTTATTTGGATCAATATCATCTCTTGGAGGACAGGCAGTGAGGAGGAGGGAAATGTGCAAATTTAAAAATGGAACTTGACAAGTTACTAGAAGAATTATTACATGATAACTTCTGACTTCATATGTTGATTTCTTCTCACCTAAATGTAGGTGACTACATTGAGATAGCCCCTCTTGATTCTCTTTGTTTTTAGTGGAGAGAAATAAAACACTTTTATGGGCTGAATCATGTCATCCTAATGTAGATGTCAAAAATAAGTTAGATTAACTATGCCCTAAAATTGCTTAATTTTCTCCTTTGATTAAAAAGGGAGCCCAAGGGAAGAAGTTACAGGTATCTCCACTGTAGTCTTCTAAGAGATGAATTCCATACCAGTAGAAAACTGTCCTCTATCCCAGTGGACAGGAATAATGTAATAGGGGAGGAATAAAGGAGAGAAAGAGAACTGGTGTGGCCAAAGCAATGAAGAACAACTGAAAACAGCTTATAACAATGGAGAAAACATACCCTCAGCTATATTACAGAGATGTGGAGTGAAGGCTATGGAAAGGGAAATGGCATGGAAAAAGAGTACTAGATTTGGTTATATTGCTGAACATTTTTATTTAGTAGACAGGTGAGTACGAAAATTAGAGTTCTATGTGCAGGAATGTTTTATTTTGTATGGATGTACATATGAGAAGTATTGTCCATCTCTACAGCCACACACACATTAGATAGAACTAAACATGCAAATACACCCATGTTCTTACAGGTAAAAGAAACATGAATTTTGATTTAATTTTGTTGCAACAGCACTTTGCCATTCAAATGGAAATCAGGGTCTCATCGTGCTGTGTTAGCTGTTATATATAGAAAGGAAAATAGTGGAGAGAGTGAAGACGGTTGACACAATGCACTAAAAATATCACTTTCTGCTAATGTATTCTTTGGCAGTGCACCAAGGTTAATATTAGCCCTTCTGCCAAAAGCCAAAGGGTCCCAAGTCCTCACTACTCTTTGAAATGATATTGAGTTAATGTGCCTAATTCTCACCTCTCACTGATTTCATGCTGACTTTAAAGCCAGTGAAATACAAATGGTTTACTTTATCTCCCTCCTGTGGGAGATGCCTTGCCAGTTCCCACCTTCTGAAGTGCTTCCTACCGCGTTCTTACCCCAGCCCCTAATGTTATGGTTATAGCTATGGCTACACAAATGTATCCTGAAGTTCTTAAAAGCATCTAGTGGTTTTGATCCACTTGATGCACCTTCAGGATACTTGGCCATCCAGCAGTGGTTGTTGACCACATGTAAAATTTAGCACTTCAAAAGTTTATCACTTTAAAAGCTGCCTTCAACTGGGCATGCTTAATTGAAGACACCCAAAATCAATAGTCGCTTTTGAAAATTCAGAACACATTTGACATTTCAAATAGAAAGACAGGCTAATTTATTTTATTATTCCCATATACAAAGTTTTATTTAATTTTGTAATGCGTTGGACAAAGTTACTCACCTCCCAAATTAGAAATGACAAAAGCATTAATTTCTGTAAATTTAATCACTTTTAGAGATCAGAAGTTGCTCAGCCTCTCACAGAAAGAATGGGTGCAGTTATGTAAGAAGACAAGCATGTTGATTCATACCAATTATGCTATGCATTAATTGGAAGGGCCTTCACAAATTTTCCCCTCCCCCTCCAAAAACAAATTTAAACATGGGAAAGAGGCCTCTGTATGCTATGAAACAATCCTTCTGTTTTAAGACTGGCAAAACTCCCACTGTTTAAGGAGTGAATGAGCAATCTCAAAAAGCACCAATCCTAGCCATTCTCCATTTCTCTCCTGCTGAGCATAATACTTACCAACATAAAGGCTAACGGGTCATTTTATTTCATTCCATTCTTATGCCTCATATTATAAATAGCATTAAAATAGATTTGCTTCTGATCATGCTTTAATTTTAAGGATCGTGATGCATAATTACATTGTTTGCAATTATCAGATTTCTCTGTGAAGCCTAGGACAGAATAGTGTTGATAAATCCTGGAAATACGCTAAAGCCCTGTTTTGCTTTCTGAAGGGAAGATTACTGTTTGTACTAGAGAAGTGGGCAGAGCTGCTTTATTCCTCATACACCTGTGGCTTAGTTGAAGTCCCAAACTCTCATCCCTGTCCAAGAAAATCTCTCATTAGCTTCTTCAAAGAGAGTTGAGTGTTCATGGTGCTATAGCTCTTCCTTTTTTCTTTGGTCATCTGGACCTCCTGTCTCTTGTCACAACCATTCCACTAGCTTCATCTTGTCTCTCTCTGACATCCCTTATTACAAGTCTAACTCCTTTCATGCCATTTTTCCTCACCATTTCACTTTCTACCACATCCGCTCCCCTTGCGAGTATGAACATGTTGTTTCTGGTTTGCTCAGAAAGGAAAACCTGTAAGTCCACCTGCTTGTCCATCTTATTTCCTTGTCGGAAGCTAAGGGCTCCCAAACACTCTCTTAGCTCTCCACCATCTCCCCATTCCCTCCATCACTCCATCCACATCAGTTTGCAGTCCTCTTCTGCTCTGCTCCCTCCTTAATAAATTTTCTCTTAAAAAGACCACAGTGGACGTTTGCCAAAATATCCTCTTTCAGCTTCATCCCCAAAAGCCATCTCTCCCTGATGGAAAACTAAGAACTGGCAGTTTAAAAGGTGTTTAACTTTATGAAGATTATGCAGAAGGAGCTCCCTGCTGTTTTTCATGGTACTTATCAAAGATGAAGAGATCCTTGGGACAGTGTCAGGGATATCACATTAAGAATGATCCTAGAAGGAGATCAATTAGTAGGTATTTGAATTAGATAAGACGACCACGTCTTATTTGAACAGTCTTAGGATGCCACAGAGCACTTTGATCAGTATCTTGAAACTTACTCTTCCAGGCATCACTCTCTTCCGGTCCAAACCCTCCCCTCTGCTGTCGTTCGAACGAAGGAAACGGTTCAGAAAAGATCCCCTCTCTTGCTTCCCCCCGGAATGCGCCTTCCCCCGGCGCCGAGGGGGCCGGGAGGGCGCTGGTCGCTCTCGGGGGCTGCCGAGGTAGCGAGGCGCGGTGGGCCCTGCCCCCTCCCTCGCCGCGGCGGGGCGCCCAGCTCTGCTCCGCTCGCCCGCAGCCTGCCCGGCGCTGCTGGGTCGGGGAACTGGGGGCTCCGGCCTCCGGCACTGCTGGCTACCGGGTGGTGCCGCCCTCCCCGGCCGGCACCGGTTAAGGCTTCACCCACCTCGGTGCGGCTCTGGTACTCTCAGCAGCGGCTTGGCTCCCTTGGATGTACAGCCCGAGCACAAGCCGAGGGCCCGCGCCCGGGGCCCCGAGCGGCTCCCTCCCTCACCCAAACCACACCTCAGGCGTCCCCAAGTTTGGCGCTGCTCCGTGGGGTGTGACCGCTCAGCCCCACGCAAACGGGACCCGCCGGCATCCCTCGTATGCCGAGACGTGCAATGATTAGGGAGAGGAAGTCTCATCCCTCTATAAAATGCTTCTGTTCCTAAGCATCTTTTAATTTAAAACAAGGGCGAATGAGCGCCTATTTCCAGTCAGCAGGAGCTCTAGTCACCACGCGTGAAACACGATAGCGCTCGGGCAGCGACACCCATTAAAAGAAACACAAACAAACACACACCGCCCGGCAGAAACAAGCCAGCAGTTCTCCCTCCTTCCCCTTGGTGAGGGAGCACCCCGCTGCCTCTTAGGTGCGAAGCTGGCCCGGTACGACAGAGCCCCTCGGCTCCGAGAGCGCAGGCTGTGCTGCACGCCTGACTTCCCTCAGCTCCCAGCAAAGTTTTGTTCCCCCGAGCTGCGAGCGCATCGCAAAACGATGGCACCCAAGAGGCAAAGAAGCGAGCAGTCTCGGGAACTGCTCGGCGCTGTGAGAATTTTTACTAGATACACTACTATTTTGGAGGGGGGGGGGGGGGGGATAGCACCTTACGCTGCACCGACGCCCAACAGCCAGTCGAGCGCAGGTGTGCCAGCAGCAGCCCAGCTGCGCGCCGGGTCACACCGGCAGCCTGCAGCCGGCTGCACCGGCGCGGGGGAGAGAGCACCCGCATGCGGTGGGCCGTGCATGAGTCGGAGAAGTTGCCCGGGAAGCGAACCCGAGAAGCTGGTGCTAAGTACAGAGTTTTGTAGTTTGAGACACGTGTAACTAGCCCAGCAAAGAGAAGAGCAAGCAAGTCCGTTTAGCAAATAAAACACGTTTTAGCAGACACAAAGAAAAACTATAGACACGATTCAAGAAAAAAAAAAACACCCCAGTTTATTCGCTGCTTTCTGGTTTAAGGATATTCGGTGAAGAGACAAGACGACGATTTCGTGAAAGACTATTGTGAACTCCGATGAAGACTCCGTAGCGTGGGCTGAGCCGCTTTCCCACACATGCACAGCACCTCATCTGCAGAAGTACTCTTAAGCAAGTTTTAAAGTTCCTTCTTTCTTCCTCCGACCGCTTTGGGCACGCTCTTTGTCTCCGGTATTTTAATCGGATGGCACCGATTGCCCTTATCGGTAGCTCCACAGAGACAGTGTCCACAGACACAATGCCTCATTAAGAGCCACTTAATGACCTGCATTCCCCCCTCAAGGGCTAGGGCGGGACAGATCCCAGGCTAAGGGGAGCGCAGTGTGCTAGGAAGGACTGAGCGCTTGGAGGTCCCTGCACACTTTACAGGGCAAGCACCGATCGAGGGGGACTCTTCGGTCCCCTGCCTTTAGCAGGTGGCCCGCCCGGATTCCACAAGGGGCCGGTCTCTCCAGGGCAGCTAGAGGCGGGGACCAGGCTGCCCGTGGGGCTCCGGGCGCTCGTTACTGCCTGCCGCCGCCGGGGCGGGCACCGGGGCTCGAGCCCTTACCTGAGTTCCTCAGCTTGCGGTTCTTGAAGACGGAGACGATGACCAGCAGGTTGCCCAAGATGTCCACCACGGTGGTGAAGATCAGCACGCTGGAGAGCACCGTCACCACCCAGGCGGGCCGCGGGGCACCTGCTGCCTCCCGCTCCGCCAACCCGAAGCGGCCTCTCCCGCCCGGGTCGCAGCAGTTCCTCAGGGAGCCATTCTCCAGCATCGCTGATACCAAGCCCCAGCGCCCTGGGTTGCGCTCCGGCCGCCTCTTCGCGTTGTCCGGCCCGGCCCGGCCCGGCCCGGCCCTGCCCCGGCAGCGGCGACCCCGGCGCGGCCACCCGGCTGACTGGCCGCGCAGCAGGGCGGGAAGGCTTTTAACGGCCGCGCCGCGC
>VYZW01033028.1:5067-36009 GCA_013401315.1 Balaeniceps rex | reverse complement strand
GCCACCTTTTTTGGGGGAGAAGCCCTAATTCCTATGTGACTGTTCTCAGGCGCTTCCGTGGTTTCTAACACATCAACAACCCTTGCATCTTTGCTGCCACGTGGATCTCTATCCCCTACCTCCACTGAGATGGCTAGGGTGCTGCATGCATTAGTACAGGGACATTTCAAATGTGCTCCAGTGTACTCAGCACATCGTGGAGCAGACCAAAGGACCTTGCTAGCACACCATCTCTCAAACATTGGCATGCTGCCCCCAGGCTTATCTCTAGCAAGCCTGGTTTTATCCCTTTCCCCCTTCAAATCTAGTTTAAAGCTCTTTCAATGAGTCCTGCTAACTTCTGTGGAAAGATCCTTTCACCCCTTTGAGGCAGGCGTAACCCCATCTGTCACCAGCAGGCCTGGTGTCGCGTAGACCGACCCATGATCGGAAAACGCAAAATTTTGCCAGTGATACCAGTCTCAGAGCCAGTTATTGATCTGCTGTCTCTTCCTGTTTCTTCCCTCATCATTCCCTGTAACTGGAAGGATAGAGGAGAACACTACTTGTGCTCCTGATCCCTTAACCAATTATCCCAAGGCCCTGAAGTCTCTTTTGGACTTCTTATTGCAACTTCATGGCTGCCTACATGAAAAAGCAATAATGCATAATAATCTGAGGGCCATACCAGGGTAGGAAGTTTTCTCGTCACATCTTTAACCCGGGCCCAAGGGAGGCAGCAGACCTCTGAGAAGTCTGGTCAGCGAACTGGACCTTATGTTCCCCTCAGAAGAGAGTCTCCTATGACAATAACTCATCTTTTTTCTTTATAGAAGTGGTTTTGACAGTGTGTAGGCTGACTTAACCTTGGTGACACCTTCAGCCTAGATGAACCATCGTCCTCATCATTGTCCAGTTCCACTTGCAGAGCCTTGTACCTATTATGCAAGGGCACCTGAGAAGGTGGGGTAGTCATGGAGGAGATGCATCTGCTGCACTGGGCAGGAACTTAATGCCATTGCCCCCTATCCTTTAAGTCACCATGTTAATACATAGAGAGTGTGTATTTCTCCCTATTAAGATCAAAAAGGCAGGGAATGGAAGGATCAGGAAAAGAAGGCTTTGCCTCCAGTGGGTGTAAGCTACTCCACAAAAGGGACAGAGCACCTTACTTCTCTAAGAAACAAAGAGGAGATTGTCTGGTGTTCAGAAATCAGGTCAAGATGCATAAAGGTGTTTAGGAGATTGAGTTGAGTGGGTTGCCCAAATGCCCTTGAGGATCTCAGCATATATATACATAAAAGGTATTAGGAAAGGCTGAGGGAACTGGGTTTTCTAGTCTCAGGAAGAGAAGGCAAAGAGGAGATCTTATGGCTATCTGCAACAACTTAACGAGAGGGTGTAAATAAGAAATGCCCCCCATCCTCAAACTGGGGGGCAACCACCCTGTCGTGTGGTGGTAAAAGAAAATGGGGACATTAGGTTACTGACTGCCAGCCACTCAAGGTTTATCTGAAAGAAGGCTTCACCTCTGTCTTCCTTTTTCTGACAACCATTCGTTGTAGACACAGCGAAAGTACTCATTAATCTTCCACCATTTGATTTCTGTATTTCTGGAGAATTCGAAATTGACAAGTGGGGCCTTTTGACCAGTTCACTTTCCTTTGCAGGATATTTTCTCAATTCCTTTTTACCTTTGAGACCTCGTGCACTCAAGCTATTTGCAACGTCTACTTTACACTACATTCAGCTCAACTGATTCGGCGTTTCAGGCTTCACAGCTCCTTGCCCATATCCTGACTCAGGAGCCCAGACCTTAAAACACAGTGCTCAATATTATGACTGCAAGCAGGAATTACCTATGACTTTTTTATTCTGTCTCTGGTCTATCTCTGGACCAGCTTAGTTTCTTGTCCTCATTCTCTTCATACCCCTTAAAATAACCTTGTTTTTTCTGTCTGTAAAATAGGACTAATAAGAAAGACTTTAAAAAGTGGACTCTGTCTTGATACTAACAATCAAAAGAGTCCTTGTCGTGATTAAGCATCCTGAACTATAAACACGCTGCTACGTGCACATGCCAGACAAATAACTAACAAATACAGTATAAGATTCTGTAGGATTTGTCTCCCTTAGAGACCACTTTGATGACGTGAAACATCGTTGTGTAAACTTCAATGGAAAGGGAAAGAGAGCACCAGTTCAGTTGCATATGACAGAAGTGACAATGGAGACTTGTGGTTTAACAAGCCCAATCTACACAGGAAACTAAAGTAATTCTAAATTAACATAACTAATTAGCAGCCTTAGATAACATAATTGCTATGCAGAACTTCCCAGTTTTAGTTAGCATTCTGTATTAACTATTATGTAATTATTAAGGCACCATACTCAGCACCAAAAATTTAATTATCTTTAGTATTGCTCCAGTCTCAAGCTTGAATGCCGATGATTAATAAAACACAATTATTTACATTGTAATTGTGGCATTTTAATTAAACTGAAAATGCACTTCATTTGCTTTTTGCCACAGTGTTAATTTTTTAAATTAAGGTCAGATCTTTTCATCAAGCTTTTTTTTTTGTCCTTAATTGCAAGTTAGATAGACTGATCTCTTGTCATCTTAAGAAAACATTGTGACTGTTGGTGACAAATGGGTCTTAGGGTAACAAAACAGCCTCATTGCTCTGGAGTTATGTAATCCCAGTGCTAATAAACAATACCTTGATATGTTATTTCCATGATTCTTAAGTAACTTCAGTGTATGTAAGTCCCATTTAATTTTCTTTTAGAATTAGTCTTTGCAAGGGTCAGTTTGTTATTACTTACATTGTGACAATACTTAGAAGGTCCTGTTGAGACCGAAGAATTTACAGACCAACAAGACCAAAGGTGAAAGGGGAAGTGTTGGCTTACAGAAGTAAAATGATTTGCTCATTGTCACCTAATATGTCATTGTCAGAGTCAGGAAGAGAGTCAAGGCCTCCCAGCTCTTATTTCTGTGCTCTGCCTGCTAGATCACATTGCTCCTCATGTTAGCAAGTTTAGAAAAGCCAAATGCATGGAGGCAGAGGGTTAGTCCCCATTTTCATAACAGGGTTCCTGGCCTTAGTTATAATTAAAGACTTTTTAGTGCATTTTTGTAACTCCTCTGACTTCAGAGGATTTTTTTCTGGTTTATACTAGTATAAGACTGCTCAGGCCCAGGATTACTAGCTTTCCTCAGAGTGCCTGAGCACAGTAAGATTTGCTTGTATAGAGGAAGAGTGATTTCCCTGCCATTACCCAGAGAAATTTACTATGAATTTGCAGCAAGTTCTGCCCCACTTTTTGACCTTTGAGAGACTCTCAGTGTTAGCCATTAGAAACTTTATAGGTAGGCTTCAGTTTCTTTTTATATAGCCAGAATATAACTTAACTCAAAATGTCAATGTGTTTGCCTTGAGGGAGAATAGGAAGGAGAATTACCTAGTCCGTTTCAGGGATTAGTCTTACTTGTGCTTGCTTTATTGCTGTATCTTCCAAGTTACAGGACTGGAAGCCCAAAGGTGAAATGGCTGAACACTGGATCAAAAGCCAGGTTTTGGGGAGCACAGTGAGAGAGGATTTGTCAGGAGGACTGACTGAAAGCCATGATAGACAGAAAATGAAGACTGGAAAAGATCCAGAGGGGAAAAAGTATCTGTCAGCTTAGGAAAGAAACAGGTTATGGAAAGGAGGATGCTTTGGGCTGGGCTACTTAAAACAGAAGCAAAGAATTAGCAGACTTTGGAAGCTAAAGAAGGCCATGTAGGAAGCAAACCTGGAAGCTGAGAAGAAGGAAGAGAAGAAAATGTTATAATTGCAGTGCCGCTTAAATGTTATCTAATCTCTGGCCTGGGCAAATCCAAGACCTGTGTGTCTGCTCAGCCCAGCTCAACAGTGAAATGACTGACTGCCAAGAAAGGGTAAACCAATTGCCTGTCTATAGAGATAGTGCAGACATCTCTGGAGCTGTATGTTAAACACTTGATGAAACCTGAACAGGTAAAGAAGCTTTCAGTCTATAGGGAAGAAATGTCCACTATGCAGATTTATAAACATGTGTCCATCATTTCTAGCTTTTACAGAGGTCTAGTAAAAAGGCTAACCCCCAAATTTTTTCCCCATATGGGATGAGAGTAGGTCAATAAGGTAAAAAAAAAAAAAAAAAAATTATGCAAAAGCAATCAACAGGTAACGGGAAAGATAAGGGCCTTTTGTGAGAAAACTCCTATAAGCCTTTCCATCCACTTTCAAATTCCCCTTCTACATTGGAAAATCCTCCTTTTTAAAGATGTAATTAGCAGTAATTGTAGCACTGGATGCTCTTGTCATTTGATTCTTCTGCTGCTGTAACTTCTGTGAAGCTGCTATGGACTTACATAAGCAAAAGAAGAGTCACAAAGCCCCCTACTCTAGGGATCACTTACCTATTGTTTTTGTTGCTGATCTCTTAATCTCTGGAGATTATTCTTCAATTACTTAAGCATTCTGGCTGAATTTCAAGACATTGTAATAATGAGCCGGGTGAGGACAGGGGATTTCTAGGCATTAAGAGAAGCACTTTCATTTTGTCCTGAAGCAGACATATAAAGTTAAGGATGGCAGCTTGATTCCTGAAGCTATTGGAGGCTTTGGGAATGACATTACTTGCCAATTTAGTGAGAAGATAACAGAGCTGATTTATACCAGCTAAAGACTGAGCTAGATTCCCTAGTGCTGTACAGCCATCACAAAAGTGTCCTATATGATAGCCTCATTAGCTTGGAAAGATGTCAGCTGAATTCTACTGCTTAGATAAAACAGAAGGATGCTAAAGCTTTTCTCAGTCAGATTTATTATCAATATTCTCATCTGTATCTGGTGAGAAGAGTGTGACTCTTTCTTCCAGGGGTAATCCATGCCAGAGTAATCCCTACTTCTGTCACTTCAAGATTACTTAGCTGCATTACACTTTACCTTCACACCCCTGGGAAACTCAAGCTGAGGAACAATTCTATGACCAATTTTCAAAGCAACATCATGACAAAATTATTATCACACCAATACTTCTGGGTCTGTAGCAGCTGCCACTAGGTTTCTAAATGGAGTTTAAAGTACTAGGATCAACCTGTAAATCCCTAAATTTATGGGATATGGTTACCAGAAGGACTGCCTCTTGATTCCTTCGCAACTGTCCTGGCTGAGATTTCTAGGGGCACTTCAGTGGGAATTCTCTGACTATAAATCAAAGAAGTCACAGACAGAATGCTTTTCACAGGAATAGAGTAAGGGCTGGAGATACTTGGATGAAATCTGTATTTTGCAAAAGAGAAAGGAATTGGTTAGTGCAATTTTACTACAAATTATATATATCTGTAGTTCATAGGGTAGGAATGAACAGCAGGGCATGAGTCTCCTCTGCAAAGGGGATTTTATGAACTTATATCCATTTAATTACTGCTATGTACTTAGTGCTTTTGGGGCAAGAGGCAGAGTAATGCTCTTCTGGTGCAAAGCATTGTCACCTGAAAAATTCCCATTTTGTTTCAGTGGTTCCAGATCAGACCTATTAAAAGGAACAGCCCTAGCAAAAGCCCTTACAAGAAATCCAAGCTAGTTAAATGTTGACAACTGCTGTATAGAATAATATTTTCATAAAGCAGACAGAGTTACAGAATTATGATCTCCATGCAATGAATTAGATAAATCTTGAATGTTTTGCATAATTGTTCAATATTTTTCTATTACTTTAATTTAAAGAGCTTTTTATTATGACTACTTGCACCTCCACACTTTGTCTTTCATATAATGTTTGGGATGTAATATACTTCTGATTTTTAGAAACTAAAAAAAACTAATTAAAAACAAAAATAAATGATCCCATTACATGGTTGAGCATATTCACCTTCTACTTCACAGAGTTTCTTCAGAAGAAGGAGCACTGAAAAGGTCTCAAGATCCATATTTCATTAAACAAGAAAATACAAAGACAGTCATACTAAAAATGCATGGAATAGTAAGCCACATTCACTTGAGTATAAACAATATTAGGTTTTGATGTAAACCATGATCAACTAGAGAAGTATACACAGTCCCATTTATTTTATGCCCAATTGCTTTTGCCACAGTTCCTTTCTTCATCGATTCTTTTTTGGTGAATTCACAGGGAAAATAGAAAAGAAAACAAGCAGCCCCCACCCTTCCACCATTACAGTACTTTACTTGTGATTCTTTAATTTAGTTCAATTTATGTTTATTTTAGTTAGATCTTTTCTAGTTTTCACTGACTTAAGGTTCCTATTGTCTTGGCAACACAGCAACCCTGCTCCATCTTTCTTGTCCAGTTAGCCACAGAGAGCATCAGTAACAGCCATTGTCTTCCTGTGCATTCAGTAGTCCTCAGAGGGTGTGATGAAGGTCAGGAGTTGAGTATTCCTGGGCCAGGTTCTCACTGTCAGCATAAACCTAAATGAAGCATAAATCAATGCATCTGTTTCAAAGGATACTGTATAACAATTCAAGGAGAGATTTGGCCCCTTTTTTGGCAATGCATCTATTGGACAGCATATGAAGTAACTGGGGAGTTAAGGAGTCTGGTTTTAGTAACTTCAATAAGTAATCCCCCTGGGCTCTTTACAGCTAAATACCAATTCTTCCATTCTCTTTATATATGTGTCATGGTTTAGCCCCAGTCGGCAACTAAGCACCACGCAGCCGCTCGCTCACCCTCCCCCTCCCCGGTGGGTTGGGGGAGAGAATCGGAAGGACAATAGTAAGAAAACCGACGAGTTGAGATAAGAACAGTTTAACAATTGAAATAAAATAATAATAATAGTAATAATAATAATAATAATAATAATAATAATAATAATTGTAATGAAAAGGAGAACGAGAGAGACAAACAAAACCCAGGGAAAAGAAAACAAGTGATGCAACCACTCACCACCCGCTGTCCGACACCCAGCCAGTCCCCGAGCAGCGATCGCTGCCCCCCAGCTAACTCCCCTCGGTTTATATACTGAGCATGACGTCATATGGTATGGAATAGCCCTTTGGTCAATTTGGATCAACTATCTTGGGCTGTGCCCCCTCCCAACTTCTTGTGCACCTGGCACAGCATGGGAAGCTGAAAAAGAAAGTCCTTGACTAGTCTAAGCATTACTTAGCAACAACTAAAACATCAGTGTGTTATCAGCATTCTTCTCATACTAAATCCAAAACACTCACTATGCCAGCTACTAGGAAGAAAAGTAACTCTAACTCAGCTGAAACCAAGACAATATGCCAGTTTGAATTTCATGGCTGTTTCTTGGTTCCACATGATATTCTCCCATTTATTGCCAAGGCTGGAAGGTGAGTAGCAAATGGAGCTGGGAATGTTAAGAAGAGGACAGGATGGGCTCATGCTTAAGGTAATCATTGATACTTTTAAGTTTTGCTTGCAAATAATTGAAGATTGAATCAGATCAGTGTTACAGCCATGGTGAGTTTTTTTTTTTATTTAATTTTGTGCAATGCATGATAACGGTTGGATGTGATGATCTTAAAGGTCTTTTCCAACCTAAACAATTCTATGATTCTATGATTCTATACCCTGGGAAACTGCATTCTTTCCCTGCCACTGTGATAGTCCTCAGATAACATGCTGCAAGATAAGAAGTCACATATTTGACATGGGTTCATTAATTGCTTTCTACTCCTTAAGTATCTGATCAGATGTGCTAAGAATTTGCAGCTAAAATTAGCATCAATGAGAACTATTTAATTTATAATGCGCAACACAAAGTGAATAAACAATTTGCATCTAAATCACTCTGTCTCAACTTCCATCTGGAAAATGTGAATAAAAATAACTAATCTAACCAGAATGTTGTGGGCAAAAAAGTGTGAAGTACTGGCATACTACAGTGATGACTGCCATAGGAAAACCCACAGGGAAATTAATAATTGTCTTTTTATAAGAATTTGATTAATATTCAGTAAATAAGTAAGATCTGCTAAACAAACAGTTAGCAATGATAATGAAATTAATTTTTGTCAGCTAAAATTAAACACTCTTGCACTAAAAGAGGTACAGTCACCTGAAAAAAAAATCCTGGGGTGAGATTGTGTTGTACTACAATCAGCTAAGATTGTAGTACTCAATGTAGTACTCAATGTAGTACCATACTCAAACTCAGGAATTTCCCAACTTTAAAGCTGTCTGGCTTTGTAACCTTAGTGATGAAGCTAGTATTGTTCATATGAAAAAACAGCAAAACCACTGCTGAATACAACTCCAAAACTTTGCTTTTTTTAAAAAAAATAAGGAATCAGCCTCTATGCAGTATGTAAAAAGACTCCATGCATCGCTTACAGCATATAAGCTCTGAGTGAATTTTCTGATAACTTACAAGTAAATCCATTAAGTAGATTAAGTTAAATCAATTAAAAACAGTGTGCTACCAGAGATCTGTCATCTGTGACACTTTTGAATTGGACTTGAATGACTTTCCTGACAAGTAACACAGACACATCCAACTTTTCAGATAGCAAAAAACTATGAAAATCCCCTCTTTGAAGACATTAAATGGAGGTTATGATTATTTAGGTTAGCAATAAGCTTGACTCAAGTTAGAATGTGTCAGCATTTGTGGAGATCAAGCAAAGGAAAATGAAGCAGCGGTCTGAACGTCTTAGTCTGATCAGGGAAAAGCAACTCCAAAACTGTTAGCTGGCGTGAAGACTCATGAGAGTAATGAACTGGCAGTTTAAACGATGATTAAGCTGAATAGTGTCTGCCAGAAGGACACAGAAAACTCTGTCACCAGGGAAGAAAAACAAAACTACAGCCTAAGAAACTGACAGCTCCTCATACCAATATCCTCATACTCTTTTCTATATCCCCAGAAGACTTGGGAGCAATGCAGGCTTCCTCAGAGCACGCTGAAGGAGGAAAACCTAGGTTAAGCACTATGGCTTAATTGAATGTCCCAAGAGTGACATCTAAGTAGTGTCCTTGTGTGGAAATTGCTCTAAGTAAGGACTCAAACTGCTTAATTCTAAGCTTGCACTTAAATGTGTGATTGAATTTGTGCCTGCAACTCTCTGGATCCTGAGCACTTTTGCATCCTCAAAATTTTAGTCTAACTTTGCCCTTCTCAGGCTGTTGCTCCTTACGGTGCATTTAGACAAAAGCATGGTGAAGATGACATTCTTTCTAGAAAGACCAAGTCGATCCAGTTTGCTTTATGTATTCCCTGCTTTCTCTTCACTGTTTCCATAGTGCATCTTCCATCTGTAAATCTTTGCAGAGTCCGCTCACTCTCTCATGTTCTTGTGGCTAAGTTGCTGTGTTGAGTAAAGAGATGGACCATGCCTCAGTCTCTAATGCTGCAGGGAGACACCAGCCCATTGCTAAATCTCAGAGGCTGTAGAAAAAGTCCTTTGTTCACATGCTGGGGGTCCCAAATAACAGTTTTCATTATTTGGGGTTTTGGAGAGGGTTTTTTTGCATAATGTGAACTCATACATGGTTTTGTATTGACAGCTGCAGGGGAGAAGTAGGGCTGTTCTTCCTGTTCATCAGTGACTTGCTGGCCACAGGTCTGCCCACAAGTGATGATGGAGTATGAGAGCTTTACTGACAGGCACCTGGCAGCAGCTACGTTGAAGAGAATGACAATATCCCGTGTGTCTGTCAGTTTGACTCCCCACAAGGAAGCCACTTTGGTACCAGTTTATGGACTGGAGCTGAACCTATCATTTTTTCATGCAGCAAAACCAGAGGTCTTGGTGCTTGTCTCCTTCCTGCCACCAGAAATCAGTGGGAATACAGTGCTGTAACTCAGAATAAGTTATTAATGAAGTGAGATGGATGTTTTTACAGAGAAATTCTAATCCACAAGGTAAGTCAAAATTCCTGTAAGTGGGAACAGTGGCTGCATCGGTTCATAGAGACGTAAGGTTTAATTCCTCCATTTGTATACAAACACTAAATCAATGGGATTCCTGTGTATGCAAAACTCACTCAAGTCAATTATCTCTACTGGGTGTTAGATTAGACTCTGCCTGCAAGACAAATTGTGTATATGTTGACTGAAACCAAAACCAAGGCTACTGTGAAAGGTACTTTGAAATCTAAGACACCACATAACTGAAGAATGAGTTTACATAAAAAAGGCAAAATGATTAAAAGAATTGTCATTAAGCACTGTATTGATAAAGATAGCCTCTCACACTATTTCACTGGCATCTGTCCACTTATGCTTGAATTGCTATTCTACCTCTGTTCCTAAATTATGTTGAAACGTAAGACTTCCATATTTATTCACATTTCTAAAAGACGTTGTGTGAGCAACTGTATGAAGGAAAGGTGACTATTGTCAGGCAACTGAAGGCAACTGATTCATTAGCTACCCCAATTTGCCTCTATTTATGTCCTTTTAAGTAGTCCATCCTCACTGAACTTAAACTCCTATAAAGCAACACCACCACCTACAGCTCAAACATCAGACTCGCCACCATTGCACCTCTCCCTGTCCTGAGCTAAAGCCGTGTCAGACCTACAAGTAACAGATTACTTCTTTCGAAAATACAGCATCACTTAAATTTTCATTACCCAAAATTAGAGGTTAGTTTGGAAAAAAAAAAAAGCAAAAGAAATGAAACACCTCAATGCAACTTTTTAAAAAGAAAGATTCTTCTCTATGTCTTCATCCTGCACTCTGACTTCTGCAGTACAGGACTCCCCATGAAATGCCTTTATGCATTGTAAGCAGAATGTTTTAGTTCCAGAGCAATCCAAGTTCCTCAGAAATTGGTGTTTCTGTATTTCTATGGAAAAAAATACCTTCATCAGCAATGGGAACTCATGAGGTGACTGTTACGGTACTACTGGAAATGGATACCACAGCACAAAAATCGTTTTACTGCAATCATTTTCCAGTGATTATTTCTTTGGTTCTTTGTCCCATGTTGCCAACCACACTGTGGCTTTGGCAGGCTGAAAGGGATACTTCCCCCTTGGTTTCACAGAGGTGGGTACCAGGCTGCATAGCACAGTTGAGGTAACCATGGTCTCCACAGTGACAGTGATAGAGAAAGCAAAAATCTTGTTACTTGCAGATAATAGGAGTTGAAGGGAAGTGAGAGAGCCCACAGATGCTATCCTGTCCCATGGCCTTTACCCATTCCTTCCTAAAGTAGTAAAGCAAATTTGTTAGCAGCTTTTGACTCCTTGCCTGCCCTAGAAGGCTCAGTTAGTGCTTTTTTGTACCAGTGTAGTCTGGCTGTTAGAGGGAACTAAAAAAGTTTCAATATAGAAAAGGCCAGTGATTACCTGAATTTATTGTCTGTAACCCTGGCTGTGCCTGTTTATGCACCATGTTTTCTATTGTCATCAGATGTACAGTTATGCAGAATAACGCATACAAATTGTTCTTAAGATGCAATCCTAAGCCACTCACGTAGCTGTTTATAGCTTTCAGCACCAAGATATTGGTTTATAGCTTTGGCATTAGTCCAGTCAAGAAAGCTCTGTTCAAGTCTTTTGTAGTGTGTTTTCACATGATTAACCAATTCATGATCAAAGGAGGCTTAAATGTGCTGTTTAAGTGTTTCAGAGAACTGCAGGTAATAGCCATTAAAATTTTTAAAAATGAAGAAAACAAGTGTGTGNCTAGCTGAAGATCTTAGCTTGCCTGTTTATACTTCCGGGCCCCTACAGTATTCATGCCATGCTATATATTACACCAATACTTAAAGGAGTTAGAACTGATAATAGAAAATGACTGCTGCCAGTGCTGANCTGCCAGCTTTGCTTAAATAGAAAGCTAAAAGTTCACTGGGCACCGGAATTGCCTTTAGTGAAGAGGCACAGGAAGTTTAATAAGATTTCACTTCAAATAATAACGATCCATAAGGTCAGTGGTACTGATACTAATTTACACTAGCTGAAGATCTTAGCTTGCCTGTTTATACTTCCGGGCCCCTACAGTATTCATGCCATGCTATATATTACACCAATACTTAAAGGAGTTAGAACTGATAATAGAAAATGACTGCTGCCAGTGCTGAAAAGCGATTGACAGTGAGTTATGATTCAGCACCCATAGGGATCTGTTGTGCAAATACCTAAGCAATCAACAGAGAAGACCCAGAAGAATTTTGAAGATGCCATTCACAGGGGCTCCATTCTGAGGAGCCACAGATGTAAGCAAAGAGAACTTTGTGGCCTGTTTCAGCATTAGAGTTATTACCTGTAACTCCACTGTACCCAATCTACCCTTGCAGGCTAGGAGAACCCACATGTGTGTAATAGATCTGTTATCATGCTTACAGGCTTCAATTCTATCAGAAAAATGCATTTTTGGGGTGGATCCCAATACTACTATCTGCAAAACCTGTCTGCAACCTGAGATCAGGACCCCCTACCCCAGCTGTGTTTAGTAAGACTTTTAACTTTGCCACGTTGACCACTAGAGGGTAGTAACATACATTTGCACTAGGTGCCTTATGACTGGAATGGAGTAAGATGTGAAACAAAATGAAAAGGAAATCTGGTGTACAGAGAGAAGGTGCCAGACCTCACCAATATAAGTGTGTTGTGCCCTCCATACATGTGTCACTGTATAGACAATCATTCACTACTGTGAATCTGTGAGATCAGGAATTATTTGCCACCTAGGAGAATCATCTATGAAATTCCATGTTTGAAGTTAGTCATGTGCATATTTGTTTTCAAGACCTTGCCTTAGACAATACAGAACACAAAGGTAACATGCTACATTATTTTCCACAAGTGCATGGGTAGCTGGGAATAGTTAAACGCATTGTACCGTTACTAATGCTGGCAGAGCTACCAGCATGATTTCTGCATGAGAAGGCAAGAAGTTTTTGACTTGTAATTATCCAAATCTTTACAGGTGGGGTGGAAATTTTTTTAAGTGACCTTGGTACTCAGACATCTGACTTAGGTTCACACAGAACTGAATTGCTGTCAAAAAGTGAGCCAGAAGTCTGCCATATACTAACAGGTACGTTTTGCAGAAGAATCTCTCAAACAGTAGGATTCGGTATAGTTTCTTCATAGACTTAAATCTTCTCCTGTCTTTATATATCTTATTCTCATCTGTCTTACTCTGTGTGTCCCTGTTCCTGTTTATGCCACCTAGAGCTCTATCCAGAGCGCCTATGAGTAACAAATATCTTCAACTGTTGTTACTGATAGCACAGTTTTTGGTATAACGGGAACAAGAACAGTATCTTGACCCTCTTGGTTTTCAACTCTTCTTGATTCTCTTCTTCTTGATTCAACTCTTCTGATTCTCTGATTCTCTCAGCAAAATTGTTTCTATTTGTCTCCTTTGAGAGAGTCAGCTTGATTTCGCATCACCGATAATCAGATGGACTTCATAACACATACTAAGTCACTAAGCTTTAGCAGAAAGTATTTTGGGGTTTTTTTTGCTTTTGAATGTCCCAAGATTTCATGGCTTTGGGCAAGAAATAAAGAAAAAAAGCTGCCTTGTGGCTGCTGAATTGGGACTCCAAAGTTGTTTTCAACCCTGTTTCAGTTGTAAACCTCTCAAATGATGCTGGGTAAATTATTTTATCTCTCTGTACCACAAGTCTGTCTTTGTGAACTGGGGAGAGTCATTGCTGGGAGAGAGATTGTCACATACTTATGTCTGACCAGTACTATGTAAGATACAGCTCTTACTCAGGTTTGGACCTCTACACCAAATTGTAACATAAAATCTAATAATCTGTAAATGCTGACATGAACAGCATATGTGCAGTGGGAATTCTCCTTTTGAAAAACGTGTTCTTTTTTGTAAAAATGTCCACCAGAATGGAAACAGTGTTAAGGCCAGGTCTTGACTTTACCACCACTGATGTTTGTTTACTTGGTACATTTTTTAAAAGTCTATTTATACTTGCTCAGGACCTGGTCTTTGGACTTTTAAGAGGCCTGTTTCACTAGTGTTTCTTTCCATGTGAGTTGTGTGTTCTTCATTTTAGGTATATTTTGTTTTTCTTAGTAGAAATGGGATAAATGGAAAACCCAATGAAATACCTCCTCTACGGCCTCTCTCATCCTGTGCCTTGCAAGTTCTGGGACTGCTCATGTCAGTCTCTGTGATTTATCTGCTGGGGTGAAGTTGTTCTGACCTGCAATAACAAAGTACATCTCTGTTGGCTTGCATGTTATAAAAATATAAAAATACTCACATCTAAAAGTCAGAATAAACCTTTTACTCAGCTCTTTGTCAGTTCTACAAATGGTTGCAGTTAATCGATGCTATAAAACTTTCCTTCGGGCACTGGTATTCAGCTTTCACACTGGGAAATGCAGTTTGAGTCTGACATTTTAAAATACTTGTGGTATTATCTAATGAAATAACTCGGGGTTTAAAAATTCCCACCAGTAAAAAAGCACAAAACTGCTGTTGAGTTAGAGTATTTAAAAACATCTTTTGGAGCATTGGGAAAAAAAGATACATTGTACAGGCACTATTATTTTGCTACTCTTTTCCCGCAAACACTTCTAACTTGACCAGGGGTCTACTGTCCCATCGGTGCATCCATGTAATTTTCGTCAACATTAATGGGAGCTATGTGTATGAGCTGATGAGGGCATATATTGAATTAAAAATCCTTTTTTGATTTATTAACAATGTCATGCAAGTCTTGTCATGAGGGAAGCCCTTGAGACTTTTTTTCTACCTTGCCGTAACAAACACTGTAGATTTAGCAAACATTTTGGGATTTCTCCAGGATTTTTTTTTGTTTCATTTGTATTTCACAGATTTGCCATTCTGAAATAACTAGCTCCATCTCAGGGGCTGTGCAAAGAAAAGAGGCAAAGGAAAGGGAAGTCTCCCAGGTAATGGCAAACTGGAAATTCCATAGGCTTTTATCAGTTTAATAGTGACAGTTTAATAGTGAATCACTGCCTAGACATTTTCTTACTCACATTTTCTTACATTTTACTCTGTATAAAGAGTAAAGATGGCATTTAGAATTTTGCTCTTATGAAGCCCTCAAAAAAACAACATTATATCTATTGAGGCCATTTTCTTAGCATTTCCTGAAATTCTGGACGCTCAAAAAAGGATGACATAGCAGAAAGATGTAAAAAAATTATGGTGGATAAGCCAGGGGAAAAAAAAAAAGCCTTCTGGGACTCTCCTCTTACAGTACATGCTGTACCGTATCCGAGGCAAGCCCATGCCTAGAGGGCACAATCTATCCTTAAGTGTATATGACCTACTAACCACAGTGAAAAAAAGAGCAGGTGATCTGATTTACTACTTTTCTGAGAGAATAACTTTTGCCTTGGCAGGAGAAATTTGAAGAAAGCACTCATGCTAACGTGTGTGCTGCTACTCCCATGGGGTTCACGGACCATTCTTCAGAGCAGTTGTGTCCCAGCTTTTCAGCAAAACTTTTGAAAAGGTCAGTGCAAACTGACCATACTCAAAAAAGACAATCTTCAGTCCTGCTGTTGGAGTGTTTGTTGTTCTTATTTCTAAGCAGGTGAAAAAACCTAAATAATATGCAAAGAATGCTTTTCTGCTACAACTTTTCAAGAATCACAGACTTTTCAAGGATCCTTTTCAAGGATCTCCAAAGAGCAGGTGAGTTGGAAATATTTTCTGAAAAGGAATGAAACAAAGAAAAGGAAGCTAAGGGCAGTAATGGGATTTTAGACATCTCAACTTTGGGCTGCCTACTTTTAGCTAATTTTAACAGGACCAATGTTTATGAGGGCAGGAGCTCTGCACTTTTTGGTAACTGGGCCTCTGCCAGTGGAGTAGCAAATATCTGTGACACACAAACTCACCAAAGTTAGTTTGGCAATTCTTGGTCAGAGCGACTTGCTCAAGCTCATGCAGTAAATCAAAAGCAAAACCCGTATAACAGGACAGAGTCCTATTTTCCGAAGTTTGTTTATTCAACCAGTTAGTAACACTTTCTTCCTGTTCCAGCTGAATCATTTAATCACTACAATGCTATAGTTTGTTTCAGCTTTTTATATCGCCAGCAGGTGGGGATTTAAAAAGCACTTTGCTGTTCACCTTTAGGTCATCCTCGTAACTTTCATCTGCGTATTGTTTTAGTTTGCTAGAGGCTTTCCCAACAGGCTGGCGTATTCTCTGAAAGGCTGGATCACCTATGGAGCTAGGAACTGTGACCTTCTGGTGCTTGAATGGTTATACAGAAACTTCAGAACTTCCTTTATTTTTTTTTTTAAAAGTCATTAAAACATAGGTTTTAGAGAGTCTGAAATCCCCTCCTACAATTCTTTGCTCTTTGGGGAGGCAGGGAAAGTGCTTCAGACTTCTGGACTGTCCTGTTCAATACCTCATGGATTTTGGAGCTGGATTTTTCAGTTTTTGATAAATACTAATTGTACTTTTATGTTAGCAGCATTAGCATAGCTCAGTTGTCTAAATATTGTTCTAGTATCTAGTAATATTGTTCTAATATCTAATAAATATTGCATCTAGTGTCTGGTGCTCCCACTCTGAATGTGTTTGGGCCTCTCTGTTACTGAGCAGAAAGGCTCTGAAGAAAATTCAGTTACCAAGGAAGGTATTAGTATTTCAGTGTATGTTTTTTGTTAGTTTTGTAGGGCTTTTTTTTCGGCTGAACAAATGGTTGGTGTAGTTAGGAAATACATTTTAAGGGAAATGACATTGTTTTTCCTTTGTGATATAAAACCAGTATTTTGCATAAACAACCATTTGCACCAATTAATAGACCTCAGTATGCAAATCTTCAGAACAGCCTCTCCCTTCTTGCCTGTGCAACTGGTGGTAGAAAAATCCTGTAGCTGCTTTCCTTTTGATGAGCAATATCCAGTTGATCCCTCAAATTGTTCTTCAGTTCTTTACTTTCTTTCATCAGATGAAACTCTTCCTATTGCTTTATGCTTGATTCCGCCATCAGGTGTGCTGGCTGTTGCTAACCTACACCTGCCTTGCAGTTTTCATCCCAACCACTGTCCTAAGTCAGGAACTACCTCACGTGATCTTGTCTTCCTTAAAAGCTTACCTTTTGTACTTGCAACTGCTATGTGTGGCAATTTGATGAATAGATATAGATCTGCTCACTGGTGCATAGTGGCCTCCGGTTCTTGGCTCCTTTGTTCTATTTGCCTACTGCTTAGCTTGGCCCTCTTCTTTATTGTTTTTGAGTAATGCCTTTTGTTTTTTGTGAGACTGATGTGAATACAAAGAGCAAAGTCCCACTTTTTCACCTCATCAATCTCTTTGCTCATCTTTTACCAAATACCTGGGAGTCGCTGGCCTGTTTTTACCTTTAACTCTTCCTTCCAACATTTTGTGGGAACCTAGGGCTGGATGTAGTCTTCTCAAATTCCCAGTGGGTGCTAAATTGCTACAAATCTGTGCACTTTGCTATTTCCCACTACGTGTCAAAAGCTAGGTATGCCTTATCTTCCAAGAGATATGGCACGCCTCCAGATCACAATTCCTGTCTGAGGGTCATTTCTATAATTCTCCCTGCAGGAGGAATGGCAGGCTATTGTATCCAAGAAACCAAGTGCTTCTTGTAGTTAAAAGACAAATTATCCAACAGCATAACATATACAATGTTAAGTTGTATGATAAAAGCCCACAAAGGAGCTCAGAGAGACAAGAACAGGAGGGAGGTGCACAAATAATACCCTGCTGGCCTACTCGCAGGCCCATCACAGGGGCCATCAGCACAAGCCCAGATAAGCACAGGGGCACAAGGGCTGGCAGGAACCCAAATCAAGGACTCTCCAATCAGCTTTTGGACTAAGGGGCTCATGGCCTAGGGTGGGACACATTACGGGATGCAAGGGAAAAGCAGCCCTGGATCCCACAGGACTAATTATGTGATGTTTAGGGGAGGAACCAAAGGTGGTGAAAGGGAGAGGTTTAGGTAATCTGGGGAGGGACAGGAGTGGGAAAATAGAGGCGTAAGTGAATAAAAAGAGACGGTTGTTGCATATACATAAGTGGCTAGTCAGAATGACTGACTGGCTATGCCCCATGCCTGATCAGCACAGTATGTCCTGTGTTCTTATCTCTTTTCTAATTCTTTCCTGGGTGAGGGGTCTCCTTGCTGTGCACATATATGTATGGCGGTGTGAGTCCAGCAACTGAAGACAGACCACAGGCTGGAGGGTCTGTGTGTCTGTGGTGCAGTGACTGATCAAGTGTGGGTATGTGAGTGAGTGTGTGATTGCTAGCAAAGATCAACCCAAACCAGCTGGTGAGTAGGTGAAGTGACCTGGGAGCAAAGGGGTGAGGGGGTCTCTGAGGGACAGCTCTGGGTGTGAGAGCACCTGTGAATCTCTAGGGGAGAGAGCACAAGGGAGTGGGGGTGTCAGCCTCACTATTTTTTATGTCCAGGTGCCAGCAATTGAGCAGACTGGGATCCAGGGGCCAACTAGTGGGCAGACTGTCTCTATGAGTCCAGTTGCTGGAGGCATCCACCTTGTGCATATATATATATATATATATATATATATATATAAATTCTCACTAATGGGACTTCCATCCTGCTCAGCCAGAGAGGGGAGCAGGATAAGGCCATCAGTGCTGCCTATGTTCACATGAGTGCTCCGAGTGTCTGTCTAGGAATTGTGTGTCCAGCCATGTAGTATATATGTGTATATATGCATATGTGTATATATGTATATATGTATATATGTATATGTGTAGTATATATGTGTGCTTTGTGTGTGTCTGCTGGCAATACATTTTCAGCCTTGCTAACGGTTGGACATGGGACAGCAACAGCCTCTCCTCTCTCAGGCTGCTGGATTGAGTACGATATATTTTCCTCTAACATGCACATACTGCATTGCTCCAGTTCATTTGTGCATTAGTGTCAGCCCAACAGATACATTCCCTGGCTTATCTCATGAGTACCCCTATGTGCACACAGGAAACATGCATCCATCCATGCATCCACACCCAGTTGTAAGTACCTCCTGATCCCTTTTTCATCAAAACCTTATGTTGCACATATAGCTAAAACCACTGTGCATGCTTAACTCAAACTGTATATCTTACTTTCTCTGTTAAAAGTTCCCCTGTGGTCTAGAGAATTAATATTTTTACTTGCTTATCCTGGTCAAAACATTTTAGGTTATTTTAAATCACTTCAGAGAAATGCAAGGATATTCTAGGATGTTGACTGAATGTTCCACCAAACCATCTGGGATAAAATCTAGAAAATTTGCTTTATTCAGTGTATTTGACATCATACAACTTCACTGCATATTGTTAGAGTGCCAATAAAACATTCATGATAGCTGCTAATACATCCTTAACAGTGACTTCTTGAAGTCCATCAGCTTGTGATCAGACTGCGCGTGCCATTTTGTGGCAGAAGCTGAATGGGTGGAACTGCTCTACAACAGAAAAGCACAGCCAGAAATTGTGTTTCTGTTTTCACATACCTATTTCCTACATCTTAACCTCCAAATGCTCTGGTCTCTCAGGTCTACTGTTTCTAGGCTTCCTGAGCAGTCACCTTACAGTTGGAACTGCTCCATACAGCTGCAGGATTTCAAGAATGGTGCCTCACTCATAATTTTCTTCACTTTTTGGGGTTCGTGAGCACTGATCAGTGGATATTACTTGTCTCAAGGATTCACTGTCTTCTGAGAAGTATGCACATAACCTGAAGAGATAGCTGGCCATCTGTCATGGTGTCAAGTTTTTAAGGGAAGACAAAAACAAGCTCACAGAAAAAGAAATCTGTTGAGGACTACAGCATACACAGAAACAACATCTGGCTCAGAAAGTCCCTGAGCTGAAAACAATTGGATCCTGAGCGAGTACTGCAGGGAAGAATCATATACACTTGGCCCTGGTCTTATTCTTCCCTAAGTTTGTGTTTACAGGCACCGTTGGAGACACAGTATTAGGGTAGGTGGACACTTGATCTGACAACCCAAGACAGACATTGTTTTGGTTTCTTGTACCTCAAAGACAGGTCAGTTACCACAGATCCATCCTCACCCTGAAGTGTCTGATTGCTTTCAAGGTTGGTTTCCATCAAGACCCAGTCAAAAGCTTCACACATTGAACCTATGAATATGTCTGCATAAAGTATTCATACTTTTATGAAATACAAAGCTCAGTGTATGAAAAAAATTCACAGAGAGGTTTTCACATTGCCTTATTAAGCTGGAAAGAGCTTTTTGTTTCTTAATAGTTTAACAGTTCTGTGAGGCATGGGTAATGACAGCAGCAGGCTTGAGAAAAGGACATTAATATTTCCAAAGGGATAAACAGAGTCCACAGTCCAGAGGAAGTAATACTGTGAAAGCAGTTATCTGTTTTGTTATTAAACATTTTACAAGCTTTTACCTTAACCTGGCTTGAAACAAAGATGATATGTAGATGACCAGCTAACAGTTCATTTTTCTGGGTGAACCTTAAAAATGGGGTACTAGAATATATAGAAAGCCAAGAATCCTAATAATAATAGCTAAATACATAATAATAACAATAATAATAACAACAACAACAACAAGAGAGAAATCTCCAAAGTGTCTATCTAAATACCATCATGGTATACCTCTGCTGAGTGATGTGGACCAGTTTAGGAGCTGCTAAAGTGGGAGTCTTTGTGGAAGCACTGTTTTCCAGTAACCAATGTTAACTAGTTCAAGTTCCTCAGCACTTGGTGGCTAGTAGAAAAGTATCTGAACTCTGAGGGTGTTCTAACAATTTGAAACACCATCCACTTACTGAAATCCCTTTCTTTCTTTTCTTAGGGTCTATCTGGGCGTCTTAGGAAGATGGCAGATATCTAACGTAAAGGGGACAAATTCTCTATTTTAGACTGTTAGCATCTGTTTGGAGATGTTGCAGATTGATATCATTATTCTCAATACAGGTATTATCAGTTTGTCAACAGTATTGATGCCTAAATGTCCCTCAAATACCTGGCTCAGTTTATTATGGAGCATTTATACAATGAGGTGAATTCCCAAAATATTTTAATCCCAATACCACTTATCAAAGGGGTGTCATGTGTCTATAGGTACGTGGATGGAACATGTAATTCAGGATGTGGTAATGGATCCTGACATTGCAAATGCTTGAATATTTTCACCCCGTTTGTCTTTAACATGTCCTTATCATTGGTATTAGATATTAAGTTATTCTAATTGGAGACAAATTCCTAGTTTATGTGAAATTCTTCTTACCATCAGAAGACTATCGATTCATTCTATGCTAAGTACACAAGTTTACTGGTGCCTTTTCTTGAAAGCCTGAGACTTCCTTTTTTTAATTTTTATTATTAACTCAGCAAATACATTCAATTGAACAAGTGAAAAATATTGAATAAAATGTCCCCGTGGACCTGTGTTTTCCTCTATCTTCTTGCATGATCCATCTTGACCCTTAAGAGTCTCATGGGAGTAAGAAGAAAGGCAATGGCAAGCATCTAAGAAAACAAATGAACAGGAGGACTTTCATTGGATGCAAGCTAGTGTCAATGGGAGTGGGTGAAAAATGCCAAAAAATGCAAATAATTTTGCTCTGCTTTCTTTCAGAAGTATGATAAAATGGAGCAAAATTCTAGATCATTACTTTTTTTATTCACTCCTTACTCAAGCAAAACTTTTTCTGGCATCTGTGTTGAGTCCTTCCTGAGTGAAATTTTTGGTATTTAGTCCTTTAATGAGAACAACGAAAGAAAAATAATTAATGGGGAAAGAAGTAAAAGTACTGAAGATGGTGCCAATACACTAACTACACACTTAAGTTTACACTGCCTGTTCATTTAAGCACAAGATGATACAGAATAAGGTCAGGGGAAATCATCCTATATGCATCCCCAAACGTATCTGTTATATCCAATGACAGCAGAGCCCTGTTTATTCAAAATACTTTTGGAACATCAAAACATTTGGATAAACAGGGCTTCAGATAATTGAGGGAGTTATTGTATAAGTAATTCACACCAGGGGGACATAACCTAGATTCAAAGGAGGGAGTTTCAGATCAAAGGGGTATAGATAAATGGGATTTTGCTCTATATGAACAAATAAAATAAACAGCATTTGATTATTCAGGAATCAAGAAGTGTCCAAACATTTTTTCAAAAAGAGTTTAGGACAAAAGGTCAAAATTGTTGCAATAGGCCATACAGAAGAATATTCCTATGGAATCAAAATAACAAATAAATAAATGAGACTAAAAAGGTATGGGGTTTTGTGTGTGTTTTTGTGTGGGGTTTTGCTTTGTTTTGTTTGCGTTTTTTTTAAACTCACTGATCTTCCAGCAGGATCACATGAACTTTACCAAGTTTTTTGCTCTTACTCCAGCCATGACACTGACACATATTTTGTGGCAGAAGGTGGGGATTTGTAACAGCCGTGGCTCTGTAACTCATTTTCCCCAATGCCCAACAGAAGCAAACTGTAAAATATGCAAGTTGGGTCTTGGGTGGACAATATTGTCTGATTGCTCATCTTTCTATTAATATCATGACCCAGATATGGTTTATCTACATACAGACATCATAATCTCCTATTAAATGCCCTTTAAAATATAAATCTTGGAATTTAAAAAGATGCTAAGTGTAAAGATCTATGCTGATATTCACCCCCTGCATTGTTAATATAGTGCTGTGGATAATTTGCTAATTTAGACAAATAAACAGTCTTTTCCATTTTCTCAAAAGTTATGCTCACATTCCTGTAACTCAGTATTGCTCCCTACTGTCTGTGTAGGGACCTTTTAGAAGTGGGGGCGGCAGGGGAGAAGCAAGATGGAACATTTAAAGGGGAGTTAAACATCTGAAAACACGACACGTTTTGATTCCCCCCAACACTTGATTTCTGCGGCCGAGAGCCCTGCCAGGAGAGTGCTTCGCCCGCCATGGTGCCTCACCTCGAACAGCCCCGTCCTGGCTTGTAATGCATAGGGAAAGGAGGGCCCCTGCAGGATGGTGGGTGTGGAAGGTGCTTTCTGCCCCAAGTTTCAGAGACATTTTTTCAACCGTGTCACAAGATGTATCAGATCGTCCTGTTGAATCCACCTTGATGTTTCTGGGCCTCATACTTGTGTTTTGAACCCTTGGGTGTCTCAGCGCTGCCAGGTCCAAGTCCTGTGCCACACCTGGAGCAGGTTCACTTCGTACCACGGGCAGGCTGTGCCTCACCCCTCAGCCTGTCAGCTGCCCATTTAGCCGTCGGCCCTAACAGCCTACCCTACGCCTTTCCACGGGGAGACGCCACGCAGTCTTCCCCCCCACCCCGCACACACTTTTGGCGGGAAGACCGGTGCCGTGCCACCGCCATGTCGCCGTGGCTGCCAGCAGGGCCCGCTGCCTCCTCTCTCCTCCCCCCTCCGGTCCCGTGGCTCCGCCGGGGTGTGCAGGGCAGAGAGGATGGGAGCACGGCGTGGGAAGTGCCGCCTCGGTTGTTGGTATCGTTTTCCCCAACTACCTTTCCTCCCTTCTCGGTGAGGGACTGCGGGCTCAGCTGCGTGAGATGATGCACCGGGGCTCTGAGGGGAGAGGGATGGGAGTGTGAGGGGGAGCAAGGGTTAAAGAGGAGCAGCTGTTGGGGTTGCGGTAAGGTGGGGGAAGAACAATGCTTAATGGAAGATTTGGGGAAGGGAGCTTCGCGAAATGTCAATTTGGAGTTGAGTTTAGCAGGGGAGGAAAGTAAATACCCGTGGGGACTGGAGGGGACAGAGGTTGCCGTTGGCAAAAGGTAGAGGCAGTTCTCTCAGCAGACAAGGAGTCCTAGTGGGTGGTCACAAAGGGTGAGGTCTGGAGGGGGAAGCAGAGGAATCGGGACAGTTTGGGGTGTTCTGGAGTTTGCTGGCAGGTTACTGAGCAGCACAGTCTGGAAGTGAGTAAAGATGAACCATAGAGAGCAAAGCAGGGGAAGGTCAAAGCAAGTGTTGGGGTTTTGTTTCCTCAGAAGGCAGGAGGATACCTTCGAATTGGTTTAAGGTTTCAGTCCACTGGCCTGGTTTCCTCTCACCTCCTCATCTTGTTACTCCTCTGCAACCTGTTGGGTAGAGTTGTGTTGTCTGTGATACAGGTAAAGAGCCAATTTCTAGTTTTATTCCAATTTACATCAGCAGCTGCTGTTTGTAGGTACAGGTATTAAAAAAAGGTAAATTTCCCTCTTTAAAAAAACCAACCAAACAAACAAACCTGAAAGAGTCTTTTTCTCAATGAGCAACAGATAATGATAAGGCTTTTTCAAGTTTTGCCCTCTCTTTGCTCTTCCTTTCTTTTACAGGCTTGTGAAGGCTTCCCTCTCTGACTGAAGAATCCTTGCCATGTGTCATGTCTCAGTTGCAATTTGATAAGAATATCTTGACCAGTTTCCTGTTTGGAGTGGAGCAGAGAAGGTAAAAATGTAACTTGCCTGTGGTAATGGTTTCAGCTTGATAGCCGTGGAGTCTGGCTGAAACTGTTGTATGGTACTGAATCCAGAAAATACATAGACTTGTACCAAACTTGAAGCATATCTGCAGAATCTTTTATTTCACCCAACTCCTTAAGCTCTGAAAGTTAAACATAGGCATAAGTACTTGGACACAAACAGTGAAAGTTTTCTTATGCTGCTAGTATGGGGCCTGTGGATCCGGGAATCAGTTCCTATTGCCATCTAATCTCTGGATTTTCTGCTGTGTTTCTAATTAAGATAGCAGCCATGCCATTTTTGATCTGTTCATCTAAGGACCTGAAGTCTATTTGCTGCCATCAAACTCAAAAGCAGGTCTGTCACTGAGTTCAGCGGTTACAGGATTGGCCCTGTTTTTTTCCTTTTTTCTCTTTGCCCCACCCCCACAAAGGCTCTCTTTAAAGAGTAAAACCCACAGAAGATGTAGGTCCTCCAGAATCAAACAGAATCAATGAATTTCTCAAGCCCATTTTCAGAAGTAGCGGGGTTTTTTTCCTTTCCTATTTCCTGTCACAGTCTCAGCCTTTCTTTAATACTCTGGCAGTACAGCTGCATAGTGGAGTATAATTCAGAGGAAAAAAAAAAAGTGTATGTTTGGGTCTTAAAATAATATATGCATTAAACTATATTTAATTGTGTCTTATCAATAGACTGATAAACTTAGGTGTTTGCTGTTGCTATTGATCATGATGCTCTGTATCACGCAGAGGCAGTAACTGCTGCTGATGGAAAAGAAAAGGTAGTGGAAGGAGGAGGGGAGAAGGAGGTCGGAGACAACGAGATTGGCTGCTTTTAATGTCAATCACAGCTGCAGGCCCCAGCTCTTCCGCTGCTCTAGCTCTGGCTCTCCCTTGAACAGCTCCTAGAGAGAACAAGGCGTGCGGAGCTCAGATCACCAGCATCATGCTCCTTGGGCTTGGATCGTAGATCCCCCTCTTTGAATATTAAAATAACTCCTTCGTTCATCAGCGTCCCAGGCAGACTCAGCGAGAAAACACGCACGTGAGAGAGAGAGGAGAGAAAGAGGAGGAAGAGAAAAATCTGCAACCAAGTGGACTAAAGCAAAGAGAAAGAGTGCTTTGCTTGTACAGCTGCAAAGTGGGAATTTAAAGAACTGCAGAGAGAGAAATTCCATCTCATCAGCACATACACATTGCAGAATTACAGATCCAGGTAGAAATGACATCAACAGGGAAAGAAGGCAGCGGAGCTCAACATGCACAATATGTTGGACCCTATCGTTTGGAGAAAACCCTAGGAAAAGGACAGACAGGTTGGTTCTTTTGCAGCAGCACCGGCGCTAGGGGGAAGGTGCTGTAGCAGCCAGTGCAGTGTTGGGGATGGGATATTTGAGGGTTCAGGTTTTCCCATTTGCTGTTTTAGTGGAGATAATATTCATAGGGGATTTTTGCCTTTATTTACGTTTAGTTTTCATTTTAATTCTTTCTTTTCTTCCTTTTTGTTTTTTTTTTTTTTTTAAAAAAAAAGAAAAGCCCAGGATGCTTTATGTTCATTACTCCTGCTAATGGGTGTTGTTCTGATGACAGCCAGAGTGCATGCAGAGGAAAAAATAGATGATCTGCTGGTGGTGAATTTTCACATCCATTTCTTCACTGCCCTACGTAGGAGCATTTTCTTTTTAATCAAATTATATTGAAATGAAAGGTTCACAGCCTGTAGTACCGATGAGGTGGTGGTGGTGGTAGTGGGGGAGTCACCAGCAGTATTTCATGACATCATGATTGAAAAGGGTGTAGTCCTTAAGGTGCAGTTGCGGGGGGGTGGAAATATGTACAGTGTGTCTGTGACACTGACTGCTTTGGGTATTTAGCAAATATGGATGGATGGGCTGGTGGTTTTTGTGGGTAGGGTCTGAAATAAAAGAAAAATAGAGGATTGATAGCAGAATTCATTCTGGTTATGCTGTGTTTTTGTAGGAGGGATGGGGGGGAGGGGACGTTGTTTAATTATTTCTCTTAAAGCTTGTTTATGAAACTCGGCCCCAGAAGATTTTCCTGAATGGAACAATGGTAAGAAATATTAAAAAGAGGAAACCGAGTGGAGGGAATTAGCAGAGAGCAGGTGCTTCTGCCCTACATGACATAATTAGATCCCCTAAATGCGTTCAAGATCTGGACTCACTGTTGCTTGCTTGGATAGCATATTCACTTCAAGGGCAGGGGAGCATTAATTGGAAGAAAAAACATTAAAAAGAAGCCCAAATGTCTTCCTTATTTAATTTTTTTTTTTTTAGTAACAGGTGCAATAAGCAATGGGATCTGGCAAATTCATTGGGTTGGGAACCCCCCAAAAGTGGATTGAAACTGGAGATTATAATTTAGGGAAAGGGGAAGATCAGCCATAGGGGGGCTTCTTTGGGCATGTGGGTGTTAAGTGTTGTTCATTATGGTGGGACAATAAAACATGATGCATTGTGGTGTATTTTTTTTTTTTTTATAACCCAGCCGAGCTTTGCCCATCTGTTGTCTAAAGGATTTAATAGGCGTTTCCATCCCCAGCTGCTGCCTCTGCTCTGCCTGCTTCCTCACTGCCCTGCGTGGCAGCAGCTCTGCAGTCCGCAATTTTCTTAGGGACACAGTCAAAATCCAGATCTTTCTCTGTAAGAAGCAATGCTGTTCTGAGATGATTGATTATAAACCCCCCCCATCCTTCCCCTCCTCTTCACAATCCCATAGCAACCGTTGAGAGACATGGATGAAGATGACATTGTCTTCTAGTGAAAGTGACTTTTATTTATATTTCATTTTTTCCAAATCTCTTCAGTGTATCAGCTACTAAAGGTAGCTCTCTGTCACTGTTTTGGTTACCACCTTTATTCTTTGCATAGCTTGATAAGCCCTTACTTCTGCAGCTGTATTCTTAGCAAAATCTGTTCTGATGATGATAATGAAAATACCAAAAAAATTGCGGTGTATTGGTAATAAAACTGCCCTATTTCTGCTGGTAATCCTTTCCTGGATAGTTCAGGTGATCAAAGAGCCAGCTGTGGATGACAAATTCATTTTTGTCTTCATCACCATTTCCTTTTTTCTCTCTCTCACCTTCCCAGCACCCCTCCCTCCCCTTTAAATACAATTGTGTCTGAGATTCCTGAAAATACAGCTGCATTAACCTTTTGCTCCATGTCTCATAGCCTGACGTTGTGGTCCTAAAGGGTTATCTGCAGCTTTGGTTATTTTTTTCCTCTCTGCTAATCTTCCTATCTTCCTCCTAAGTAATTAGAGACGTGGGGGTGGAGGGAGAAGAGGATGTATTTAGAGGCTTGCTGCTGTTGGCCTCTGCAGTTATTCAACCAGCTGGACAAGGGTGAAAGTTTCCTTTTGCAGTTTTACCATATAACTGATCTTTATAGATAAGTCTCTGCCGTTTGCACACATGAATGCACATAAAATGCACAATGCATGGTGTCATAGAAGCTGGAGGTGGGGGGAAGAGGAAGAGAAATCTTAAAAGTAGCTGATGTCAGTCTATGTCTTCCTTGCTATACTGGCCCTTGATTAACGGAATAATGCACTGAGGTGAAATTTAATTCTGTATTAAACATACATGGCTAAAAATGGAAAGATGCCTTCTGGTCTTCTCGTATCTTCTGTGCTAATCACATTTGGGAGCATGCAGAATGGCATGAACAGTGTGTGGTACGTAGCTAGTCCTCATCCTGCTTGTTTTGGAGGGTAAGCAGGCAACCTGCAGCATTTTAGGGAGAGGCCGAGCGCAGTATGAGGGCCTGATTCACCATACTAGGTTGTCATGGTGTGTAACTTTGAATTTGGGTTGCAGTGGCATATGGCTGAAGAAAATAGTGGTTGTAATCATTCCTTTAGGCCTTGACTTTAAAGCTTGGATGATTAGGAGGTAATGGCTTGGAATATTTTTTGTTTTTTTTTTCCCCCAAGGGGATGGGGAAGAGTGAGAAATAAAATCTGGAAAAATGTAATGATGAATGGAAAGGAAGTGTAAGTTGTGTTGCAAAGTCCTATCCATTTTGCGGTGATCTTCATATCCATAATTTTTATTTTGAATAAAAAATTCTTGACTCTTATTTCAGATAGGCAGGTCTAGCTTTGCTCCCAGATACATTAATATTATACAAATGTATTAATCACTATTACCTGCTTTTACTGAGATCAAAAGAAGGGGGTTTTGGGAAGGAGTATGGGCTCACAGTTCAGAGCAGACTAGGAAAGGGTGCCATGGAGGGAGAACTTAATGGTAAGCAGAACTTGGCTTTCTCTCCATGAAGTTCTCACTGGTTGCCACCTTAATAGCTGGAAAAAAGTGTTTACCAACAGCAGCCTACTGGTCCCTGCAAAGAGGTCCACTTGCTGTGTCTGTGACACTAGTGGAACCTGGTGACATCTGGCTGTGGATGGGCAAAACTGACATGGAAAAGCCTTCAGTTGAAATTGGTGGGTAAAAACCGTTGTCGAAAGTGTTGATTAGAATTCAAAATCGGGTAAGCAAAACTTGTTCTGAGCGGCCTTCTGTGCTGGTGTGACAAGCTTGCTGAGGGTGACTGATGCCACAAAGAGAGGATTAGGGCCTCTTAGTCAGAGAAGTTGGAAAAGGGCTACACGGAGCAGTGCTGAAAAATGTCTGTGCTTAGCTCTTTTCTGGTAGTGGGAATGATAAGGGAACGAAGAAAAATTTGGTTTTAATCATGTAGCATACGAATGTAACATACAATTTAAGTACTGTAGTAAGCTGGTTTGCTTTTGTAATAGGTTGAATTCAGAGCACCTCTTGTTTACTGCAGCTGGAGGAATAGCTCATGGAATCTATTTGAATGATTTTGCAAGAATAGAAGCAGCAGCATAATCTTAATTACTGTACTAAAAAAATTATTTTACAGAACTGTGAGTGTAAAAGATCATTACTGTATATATATATGGGTGTGTGGGGAAAGGTTGATTTATCTAAGTTTCATTGATACATTCTTCTACAGTTAATTATAAGATATTTTCATTGTAATTAACAGTAATGAGCAAAGGATGTGTGTCATGTTACAATAACACATGTGGAAAGAGCGTGCCTTGAGAAACCCCAGTCATACCTGATCATGAAACACAGTTTTAGATCAAACAGAGGCTTTTCTCCACTTGCCACTAATTCTGTGTGAAATCAGCTTCTTGTGTATTCATTGCTTAATTTTTTTTTTAAATTCTGCAAATATCTTTGTGTGTTTCTTTTGGCCTCATTAACCCTTATTTCACCCTTGAAACTGTTAAGAGTAATTCAGATTGACTGTAGTGAGTATTTATCAATGAGTGCAAAGATGAGGAACTGAAGTATTTCTTGTGAAGCGCTTCAGTGTTTTGGAGGGTTTTCTTGTGTTTTCGTTTGACAGTCACTGTATAGGCTTCAGCATCGTTGTTTGCTATGGCACCAATTCAGTGTCTAGTTGAAATTTCCAAAATGCTGCTTTGTCTACAAGCAATAAGACATTGGCTCTAAGTGGGAGTTACCCTATTCACTTTGAGATAAACTTGAAAAATTTAATGTTGCTGATCCATTTTGTCTTGTTCCTTTCGTTCTGTTTTAAGCCCAGTTCTGCAGACATTCGATACAAAGAATCTTACTTGAAACTCATGGCACTTCAACCTTTGCAAAAAGGGTAGAGGGTCCCTTTTCATCATTGTATACCATGTAACTTACAGTTATTGCAGTGTGTAACATGTTAATTATATGTGAGCCATCAGTGAGGTGTTCAGCAGTATGCTATTGGGTTATGTAAGAACAGAAATCATTAAATTTGGATCTTAGTGAATTTAATAGCCTTTTATTCAGCTAGAGCTTAAACAGGATGTTTCTTTACAGCCTTAACCACCTGTTTCCATGACACCAGCAGAAACTGAAATTTGTTAATTTTTTTATTTGTCTCTGTCAAATTTGGTTGAAATCGAAAGCTTCCCATATATTCAAGGAGTATTCAGTAGACAATGTGATCTCAGAAGCATGGTTTTCTTAGGTAAGTAGGCTAAACAAGTATATCCTTTTCGTTCATGTTGCTATGATTTTTTTTTTCTGACCCACTGTGTTGGATCTAGAGAGAATCTAAAGAGTACAGCTTTGTTCTGTTCAGCTGTCTAGATGAATGTATCATTACAGAGGTGTAAATCATTGTAGTCTCCCCCATGGCCTTTTTAAACAAACAAACAACAAACCAGTATGTATTCTATTAATGTTTTCATATATATATATCTTACTTTCCTTAAAATGTTTCTTTCAAAACAGTGAATCCACACCCTTTATCATGATAGTCTGTGAAGACTTAAGCAGTTAATTAGTAATCATGGCAATAAAATATTGCAAGCAATACTGTGGGCAGTAGAGGTCTTAAGAATGAAATTTTGCCAAGAAAGATTTTGTCATAGTGTCTTAGATGTAACGGTTATGAGTTTTGAGAGATTTGGTCTTTATATACCTCTGATCTGATTGTTCAAGAGTACTGTGTGTCTGCATTACTGACTGAAGTAAACTAGTATTTCCATGCTGTGTGTCTG